>JAOPHQ010000943.1:32500-74209 GCA_030340625.1 Merluccius polli
TACAATGGTCATGAGGTCCATCAGTTAACCGTCACATCTAGAGTTACACATTGATTACACTTTGCTTCTAGACATGGGGCTGCTTCTGTTAATGTTACTGCTGTTATCAGTGTGTTTCTATGCTAATGTTGGCACGGCTTCATTTGTTGTTAAAGTAGGGAGGAAGGAAGGAAGCCACAAACAGTTACTGACCTGATACAAAAAAACAACAAAAATAAATTTCCCTCTAGGTGCGTCTACAGAAAGACAATGCACTGCGTGGAGGTTCTTAGCCCCCGCAAAGTGCATTATTTTTCGATACATGCACATCTCGTTGTGGATTGTCCTGCTTATACCATGGCCACTTGCGAATCAATAAAAATATAAGGGTTTTGATTCATATTTTGGGATAATTCTGTCTCAAAATTACAACTTTTAGCTCGCACTACTTTTTGTGTGCCTGGAAACAAACGGCAAATGACCGGAGAAATATATGAGTCTGACTAATGCCTGGGTCTGACTAATGCCTAATGTCAGTTAACATGAGATTCATATGGCATGCAGACATTACCTTATTACTCCAGTAAATAGAGACGATCTTAGTAATGACATGGCAACGTTACCTTATTACTCCAGTAAATAGAGACGATCTTAGTAACGACATGGCAACGTTACCTTATTAATCCAGTAAATAGAGACGATCTTAGTAACGACATGGCAACGTTACCTTATTACTCCAGTAAATAGAGACGATCTTAGTAACGACATGGCAACGTTACCTTATTACTCCAGTAAATAGAGACGATCTTAGTAACGACATGGCAACGTTACCTTATTACTCCAGTAAATAGAGACGATCTTAGTAACGACATGGCAACGTTACCTTATTACTCCAGTAAATAGAGATGACCTTAGTAACGACATGGTAACGTTACCTTATTACTCCAGTAAATAGAGACAATCTTAGTAACGACATGGCAATGTTACCTTATTAGTCCAGTAAATAGAGACGACCTTAGTAACAACATGGCAACGTTACTTTATTACTCCGGTAAATAGAGAATATCTTATTAGACATGGCAACGGGGAAGCTTTCTAAACGTAGTCCCATCGGAGTCCGGTCGACAGTTATTAACGTTTCATTTAGCGCATTAATTTATACCGGGGATAAGACTGCTTATGTTACGATCATGTCATAGCCGTGCAGTTATCGAAAGTTAATCAACACCCCTCCAGCTAATCGGAATCAAGTATTCACCCGGGCCATGATATAAGCAGTGGATATTAAAGGTGCAGTGTGTAGAATTTGTGGCATCTAGCAGAACGGACTTGGCATGAGTGGAATATAATGAGTAGGCTATGTTTTAATTGTATAATCCAATTAAAATAAGAATTGTTGTGTTTTTGAAGATTCCTGGCAGTTGAAGTACAAAACCTCTTATCTAGAAGCTTTTACTTACCATTTTGCTAACCATTTCACCTGGGTTGGATGAGTATTCAGTGATTTATTGGTTGAGATGGTTTACTGACCCCTAGGCTATGAGTGTTATGTATATTTAATGTGAATATGCAGGAAAACGGTATTAAACTGATGGTCTTTTTAGGAGGCTCCTTACAACTTTCCCCTGAGATGATACAAGTTGTGTGTATGTGTGTGTGTTATTTTTCTACATCCTATTCCATATTTAGAAGGATTTCTTGCGTACATAACACTTTCTGCGATAGCCTACTTACACAAAACAGCAAATAGTAATTTGAGGCAGTGGCTTTTAAATCCACATATGAACCAAAAGAAAAGGATTGAGATCTGCATAAAATATGGATATGTTAATAACAGTTAGCATATAACCTATTTATTTCCATAATGTCACATGTAGGTCATTCATTCATTCATGCGTTCCTTCCATCCTTCATCCATAAAGCCATCCTATCAAACAGGGCCAATTTGCTGCAGGTTTATTTAGTGACTTCCTTGTTCTCTGCCTCGGGTTATATAAACCAGACAGTTCTGGATGACTGGACAAGACAATGTAAACAGGATCAAACAGGATCTCCTGAATCCATTCCAGAGCCCTCTTCTAATGAGCTTTATTTAGATTCTTTATTTTGTACTACATATAATTACAATGTACTATATTATCCAGGCTAACTCGTATGTTTGTTTTTGAGCTACTTGTTTGTCGAGCTCATAGCTTATTCTACAAAACAGTTTGATAAAAAAAAAGAAAAGCCAGATAAAGCCTGGGAAGAACAGCGATGCTGATTGGCTCATCTAATCGATTGACTTCATGCAAATGACTTGTCGGCAGTTCAAAAAAAGTGTCATTAACCTCTATAGCCAACCAGCTGCCAAGCTCCATTGAAACTGAAAGGAAGCCCAAACTGACAGTAAAGTAAACACACAGTTCCCATTCTGAAAGGCAAACAGTTACTTCCTTTAAAAATTATTAACCCCATGTTGGTGACTTTCACCACCATAAAATTAAGTTTAAAATTAAGTAAGAAATACTGTTTGTTGAGTCAATTATGAGCAGTAGGCCTACCGGGCATCATGATATTTATGGACCATTGTTATTTCAATAGTTTAATTTCATCGTTAAATTTAATTATGCCCACATGAAATCCAACTATTTTCCAAACACCAAACAAAAACAGAATTCACTTGAGTGGCAGATGAAAACTTGATCATTCAAACCCAACAAAGTGTCTAGTCTAGACTATGGCAGCAATACAAGAGCATCTATTTGTGTTTGATTAGGCTATACTTCAACCTGTGAAAAAGCAGTCAAGTCTGAAAATCAAGCCAACCGTATGCCAAACAAGTGGGTAGACTGTGCTGTCAAATTTGATTTTTCAAATTGCATTTTAAATTTCGACTTTTCAACCTGAAGACTGAGTAATCAGGGCGATTAATCTGCATTGCTTATCTCCCAAACACACGTTTCCCCCAGAGTCATGTATGGCTGCAGCTGTGTTTCTGGCTAAAAGGCAAAATTCAGTTTCAATCACAAAAGTTCCATCAAAGGAGATGCTCTCTCCGGGGCACAGAGACGGTATTTAAGTAACAAGTGACACAAAAAAAACCCAAAACATACTTGCTGAAACCCCTGGGCTGGGATTTCTACAAAGTACCACCACTCTTGTCAAAGCCAGCTACATGACCTGGAGTTCTCGAAGGAACCTTAAATGCCTCTTTGCCATTTGTTTCAAATATCCTCGAGCTATGCGGTGACTACGTTTCCAAGGCAACAATCTCTTGACTCGCCTGCAGTAAGTTCAAGATTAATTTCATACTTCCTGTTTGGCTGATAGCATCTTCTGATCTGAACTCTCGACGAGGTGTCGTTATGTAAGAAATGGGCCTGTAGATAGCTTTGGTGGATATCTTGTACCCATACGGTATAAAGGGGTTGCTAAATGACTTATGGCGCACTCACCTTTTTTGGTTTTCCATTGCAGATAGTACCTGGTACTGGTACTTTTTTTGGTATCACCTCATTCGAGGTTCCAAGCGAGCTGAAGCGATACTAAAAGGTGACGGGATAACACTGCAGACTACCGATTGGTCAGAAGAATCGTCACTAGAATCGTCACTGCGTCATTGCGTGACATCATCCAGCACAAACCCACCATTATAGCTTGCATTTTTTAAAAATAATTTTGTATTCTGGACTACTCGGCAATCCGCAATGGCCTCTCGCAAACCCACGGCGTGGTCAGCTGATGAGGTGCAGACGTTCCTCTGTTTCATTGCCGACAAAAAGATCCAGTGAGAGCCGGATGGGGCAATGCGTGTGTTGCGTTGAAGATGACGTAACGACCTGAGTACTATCTGGCGGCGGTAGTGTTACTGTTCATGTATGCTGTTGTATTATTTACTTTTGTATCATGTATCATGTTGAAATAAATGAAACAATATTACATGGCCACAGTAGGAGGGACCCTCCGTCGGAGGACAGTGTGCTCTGTTCTCTAGCTTGTCATTTATGGGGACATTTGTTAAACATTACTTATACATAGTTTCAAACAAGTGAGATGATACAAAAAAAGAAAAAAAAATGTTTAGAGGAAAATGCGTGTGCAGACTACAAGTGAAAGTCCAGCCTAAATATCCATGGAGAGACACAAGCACCAGCAAGACACTGTCATGCATATGACCCTGTTCTGTCCCTCTATTGGCAGCATTGTAATGCATATATGCAAATACCACTTGGCTAATGTTGAATTTCTCATAAACCTAAACACACACGTACACACACACACACAGTTTTGATCATTGCACGAGACCACAGAGAATTGACGAAATGCTAATTTGGCTGTCAGCTCTTCTATTCGGTAGGACTGCTAATGATTCTACCAGGGCCGGGTCCAGAGAAAACCGTACCTGCAGTGAAATACAATAGAGCCACAACTTTATTCTCATGCTCCTCGTCAATCTTCTTCAGACAGAGGAAAGGAGCGAATCTACATATCGCTATAAGTGTCAAGAGAAAAATGAAGACCTTTACCGCACAGCAGAAAGCATCGTCGATGATCAATGGTGTTGGTGGAGATCCTGCACGCACGACTTCATCATCCCAAACCCACTGCGTGTCGCTTGTTGGTGCCAATTACATATCATTCACTTCCTTTGCGTTCTGTCCCCATTATCAATTTATATATTAATCGCTCTGTCGCTTGTTGCAAGAATATGCTATATCACCCATTGGCAGCATACTGTATGCATTCATTTTGTTGGTTGCATTCTATTTTTCGTAGGTTTTGAACGCTTACATAAATACAAACTGCATGTTTACCCAGAGAACAATACAGCAGAGCAGTGCAACAATACTACATCCGTAGTGAAAGCAGAATATCAAAACACTATTTTCATTGCCATCTCCACAGTTGTGCAAAGAAACAGACAAAAGTAATATGAGGCAGATGCCTTCATGGCAACAGTTCAGTTTAGTCAAATATTTACATACATAAATTCAGTATTCAGCCAATATAAACTGTCAGCTAGTTATCAAACATTCACAAAAGGGTTTGTGTGTTTTATAGGCTAGGCTACTGTGTATGTGCGTGCGGTGGTGAGGTAAATGAAACTACATCACAAGACAGTGAAACACATTTATGTTGGCCTGCTTGGTTTCCAACATGTTCCTAATACAACTGAATACAGTGGTAGTCCTTTGGTTGTCAATTATATATCCATAGTGGATCAAAAAGAAACAAAAACTCAAGTTCAAATATAGATGTTTATTCCCATTGTACTATTATACAAAGTATTTGTTCTTCAGAAATGATTAAACCCTATATATTGATAAAAGTCCACTCCGCACTCTTGCTGTGAACTGTATCCATAGGATACACATCTGAGTGGATTATATATATATTTTTTTAATAAAGCCACATAAAAGGGTTTCTTTTAAATTTTCATACACAGTACTAAATGTTTTCATCATCTGAACACTCGGGTCTCCAATACCTGAGTTTGATAGCCTTAAGGCCTCATAAAATCCACAAACAGTCTCTGCTGGGGGGGGGGGGGGGGGTGTCAATCCAAGGGGCCCTTGAGCGGGGGCCCCTTACTGAACCAATGGGCCCTTAGGTATTGAACCAACCTACTCAGCCAACTAATAAACTTCCCCTCATCAAGCGGTCCACTCTTGTCTACCCACGCCTCCACTCAGCAACAGGCCTAACCGTGGGGGGCCCCACCGCCGCAGCATCAGCAGCCATGGGAGACACACACACACACACACACACACACACACACACACACACACACACACACACACACACACACACACACACACACACACACACACACACACACACACACACACACACACAGTGTGACTATCCAAAACGATCCTCCTTGATCTCGTTCGTGGCATTCAGGTGACCCGCGAGCTCCTGCATCACGGCCCCCTTCCCGATCTGGTCGTTCCTCCTCTTCTCCATGATCACGTCCTCCAGGCTCTGAAACTCCAGCACGTGGTGCGTCTTGGCGGAGAAGCGCAGCGTCAGCCGGTACGGCTGCTTGCCGATGCGGATCTCGCCACCGATCTTGAACTCGCGCTTGCCGTAGCGGCACCACGCGGCGAAGCACTCCGCGTTGCGCCAGCACAGCTCGCGGTCGCGCGCGCCCACATGGTCCCGCGCGTTCCTCAGGATGACGTCGGCGGGCAGCGCGCGGTACCGGTACAGCCCGTTGACCACGCGGCCCGCCTTGCCCTGGCTGGCCTCGGTCAGCGGGCTGCTCTTGACCTCGGCGCGGTGCAGGTGCACCACCCGGAAGTCGCCCACGTACACCGCCCAGTGCGGGTACTGGCCGCCCGCCACGAACTCCAGCAGGTCGCCCGGACGGCACCGGTTCAGCAGGACCTCGGCGGACTGAGTCTCGGTGTCGGTGTCGGCGTCGCGCCGGTAGACGCACTCGTCCCGGTAGTGCACCGAGCAGTCCAGCTGGTCCCGCGGGTCGTAGGGCGTCGCTTCCGGTCCCGGCGGGGGGGCGAAACTAGTGTCCCCGTGGTGGTCGTGGTCCCCGTGGTGGTGGTGGTGGTCGCCATGGCCGCCGCCGCCGCCGTCCTCCTCGTCGTCGTCGTTGGAGAAGATGTAGGACACGCCGATGCGCGGGCCGTCGTCTCCCGGGTCGAAGCCGTGCGGGTCCGACGTGGGGACTTCGTCGTAGTTCAAGTGTGTCAGTTTCTCCACCTGGTTCCCCATATAGGCTGTAAGCCCGCGCGTTATAGTGAGTTTAAAAAAAATAAAAGTTATAAAAATATATAAAGAGCCGCCACCTGGTTCCGGGCGGGAGGGTCCAGGTGAGTCCAGTTCAGCACGGACCTGAGGAGGTCCTGGCGGGCCAGTAGTAGTAGTAGTAGTAGTCCTCCACCGCCATTGACTAAAGTTTTTTTTTTTTTTTTTCCTCCTCAAATGAACGTCTCCCCCTAAAGAAATAAACGAAGAATGTCAACATTGTCGGCGAATAGTAATAGAAACGCGGTAGCCATTGTTGCCCAACACGTCATCACGTCCGACCTCATTCCTGGACAGGTGAGGCGGTTTTACGACGACGCACCTGTTGACTCGGGTCCCTTCTTTTTTTTAATCCAAATTAAATTCACGCAACGAGAGTCCTGCTGGGATTATGTGTCATTCATCCTCCTCCTCAGTTACGCCATCTCTTCCGAAGTCCAGGGGTGGTGGGAGAGAGAGAGAGACACGTATCTCTCTTTATCTCTCTTGTTTTTCTCGCTCCCTTGCCGTTCAACCGGACGCTCAGCTCTGCCGGTTGTGAGCCGCTGCGCTTCTTGCGGCGAAACTCCCCCGCGGTTTGAGACGCGGGGAGGTGTTGCCATTTTAAAGTGGCAGTGCGCGTGCGTGTCGTCGTCCCCCCCCCCCCCCCCCCCCCCCCCCCGATATTGAAACATGCGCACTGCCTGTGGCTGCGGACGGTGTGTGTGTGTGTGTTTGCTGTTTTGAGTTTGAGCTTGCTTGGTGCTTATTATGGGGTATAGCTGGTGTTCAATTGGCCCACCACAACCACTTTTTTTTTTACACATTTGAATCCGATCATTTCAAAAACAACAGTTGATTGTGTCTTTATTCATTATTCATCACAGCACTTTTTATTTGGTGACACCCCCTCATTTGCATACGGTGGGCCTGTCTTTCCGGCCCTTTCTCCATCTTACCTGTTTTTCCTGTCTTGTGTGATTGACTGCACACAGGTGCACACGCATGATTAAACAGATATTACCCCTCAAGTCATCTCTCTGTCTTTCCCGCCCATCTCTCTCTCTCTCTCTTTGCGTTTTTTGTCTTCCTCTCTCCCATGGCGTTGTCCCACTCTGCCCTACCCTGTGTGTGTATGTGTGCGTGTCTCTCTCTCTCTCTCTCTCTCTCTCTCTCTCTCTCCCTCTCCGCTGGCTGTCAGTTTAAAGACAATGGCTTCAACTTCTTCTGCAGATGGAATAGCAATATCAGACAACGCCCCCCCCCCCACACACACACACACTCACACATGCATGACTGAAGGCAATACTATATATAATACATGTAAATGGAGGAACTCAAACATGCATGTCTATAAACTGCTCAGAGTGACACATATTGGAGGAGGCTGTGAAGAATATATATGTGTGTGTGTGTGTGTGTGTGTGTGTACATGTATATATCGCTGAACCCTTACTGGTGGTCACTGCAGGACTTGATCAATGCTGGTCTGGGAGAGACCATGAATAAACATGCAACAATTTCACAACACCTCCAACCCTATTTTTTTGTTTTTCTCACTGCAACAAAGTAGCTTTTCTGTTTCCATGTGCTGCCCTCTCTTGTTACATCAGAAGAATTTTAAGCAGCTAACCGTAAGCCCTTTAAGATTCTTCCCCCCTAGAGTTCATACAAACACACTAACATACATACACACACGTGCACAAGCACGCACGCACACACACACACGCACGCACACACACACACACGCACACACACACACACACACACACACACACACACACACACACACACACACACTAACATGCATGCATACACACGCACACACACTAACATCATACACACATGTGCACAAGCACACACACACACACACACACACACACACACACTAACATACACACACACGTACACAACACACACACATGGTAACATACACACGTGCACAAGCACACACACACACTAACACGTGCACGAGCACACACACACGCTAACACATACACTTGTGCACAAACACACACACACGCTAACATACATACACACATTCACAAGTGTACACACACACGTCATGTCTTCCCATTTCAATCCATTCCGATGTATCTCACTTCCAAAAGAAAATACTTTGTTGACTTTTCCTCCATTAATGTTGTGTTATTACTATTCTCAGTGCTTGACAGATTCTGTTATAACCTGGCAGCTTGCACGCAACTATCATTTCCCCTCTGTGTATTCTTGAGTGGCTAGTCCTATATTAACATAATGTTTGGCTGACACCTAGTGGTTACTGCTGACACACATTCAATTGCTAGTCTGTGCTTTCTAAGATTACAGTCGCCAGCTTGATGTTTATAGGGGAATGTATAATGTGCTATCACATGCATCACATTTTGCTTTTTCGCGCGTGGACCAACTGGCGCACACTGGAGTCCAGTCCAGCACGACAAATGTTTGAACCGTTCCAACCCACAATTTGTTGACTCAGTCTGTACTACCGTGTGGGTCTCTGTGCTCCGATGATGAATATGTAGCCTTGCTGATAATCCACCTCAACAAATTACCACTTGTTTGTTGTTCTCAAGCAAGCCATTCAAAAATAAACTCTCTGTGAACAGTTACCTTCTCTGCTGAAACTTTCAATTGTAAAATGACAGCCCCCACCTTACGGTTCAGGGACAAACTAAATTACAGTGTTACAACAAGCTGGTCTACAGCCAGAATGTGCAGGAGGCTCTGGAAGATCTGGGACAACATGCAACATCCTAGAAGTATATCGCAATCATATTTGCTCAATATTACATGGCAGCAGCGTGACCCTGAGAGGGAGATGGAAGTTAAATCATATATGATTTATCAGTAGGTCATGTAAAGAAAATGACCTACATGAAAAACAATACAAATGATTTGATCTACTGTGACGAAAGGAGAAAATATTTAGCATATATATTTTTTTAATATAGATATAACAAATCGTGATCTCTGCATTGAACCCATCACTAGCAGGCTAGGAGCAGTGGGACCGCCTCCAGGTCTACTGCCAGTGCCTTATGGTCAAGGGCACCGGCAGGAGTATTCACCTAACATGATGGATGTTTCCGGTGTGGGAGAAAACTGGAGCACCCGGAGGAAACCCACATGAACACGGGGACAACATACAAACTCCACACAGACGGTCTCCCCCCAGGACCGAGGACCTTCTTTGAGGCAGCGGTGCTGACCACTGTGGCAACCCCAAGCTAGGGACCCATTTCCATTCATGGGGCCCTAAAGTGTTTTTGTTTGTCTGCAATAGAATGAAGTACTACTAGAGAATAAGCAGAGTGGTCTACTAAACACAACCCACCTCATCACAACCCATGCATAGCGAAACGGACTACAGTGGCTTTGTTGCCTTCCTAGGGAATTGCTTCCATGAAGTTTTAGATCTGAGAAAATAGACGGATAAATTCTTCCTGGAAAATAAGCAAATACCTAACATTGGCATGCGCAGCTTCTCAAGCGCTTCTATGGTTGAAAACATTCATGTGTTTTCTTCCACCGTTGTCATATTTGATATATATTTCTAAAAAAGGAAATTACACCAATCTACATTGGCTCAGAATTATATTGCAGCAGAATTCATCAGCCATGGATGCAATAATACATATTCCTTTTCTGTGACATCTTCTGCTATTGTTAAGATTTTAAAGAGATTGATTGGCCTCATACTGACACTATTAAATAGAGATATATAAGTCATATTCACATGAATCTTTTAGTGCTTGGATGCTGTGGCTCATTTCACTGCCAGCTCCCAAAATGTATGTTTGTTATTTTATTTACTCTTATGCAAGTCTGCCAAGCGAGCGCTCCACCGGCCGGACGGGCAAAGATCTTAATCGACAACACGCTGTCAAGTATCAGTCTTGTTTATGGAGCTCCAAGCATGTGGCAGCATTTGGCACAGGAGTAGAGAGAGGGAGGGAGAGAGAGAGGGGGGGGGGGGAGTGTGTGTATGATGAATGTGAGCGTGAACTAAATGCCAGGAAGGGAAGATGGAGCAACGGCATGAATAAGCGAAGGAGTAGGAAAGAGAGAGAGAGACATAGAGAGAGGTGGAGGAGGGAAGGGTGAATGAGCGATAGAGCTACCGAGATCGTTACTGAGAAAGAGCGCCGAGTCACATGCGAGCCGGGGTGTGGTGTTGCCAAAGAGAGGTCCTATTTTTAGGGGCCTGTAAGTACGTACACCGAGGCCTCGTGAAAAGAGACCATAACAACAACAAGCCCACAAACCCAGCTACCTACAAAGAGACAGACGCCCCTTCAGAAACACACACACTGCAACCACTACACACAGACGCGCGCGCGGCATCAACACAAGAGACAGGAGCAGAGTGGAACATGTCAAATCCTCACACTTTCTTCTGAGTTTGCGCTTTGAATACAGACAAGGACACCTGTCAAATATAGAAGGGGTGAGAGAAGAAGGACAAGGTAAGAGATGTGTTGTGACCTGGTTAAGTCCATGACAGCTGGCTTACCTGTCTTCATGCTTGGTGTCCATGTTGTACTACTATTTCCAGAATAATCTACAAATCCTGATTTGGGACATTTGTTTACACTTTAGAGATATTTTGAATAGATGTGTGGATGTTTGCCGAATTATGAAAAAATAAAATAACAGTTCCTGCAAGATGAGTGTCTTTTCCACCAACACCAGATTCAGAAAAGCTGAATATTCTGTGTAGTAATCTAGCTTCCAATAAGATCACATTTGGTTACGTTGGCTACAGTTTAACCTTGATGACAACCACCTAAACCTAGGGCCATTAATATTGCTGTAAATAATTACAAAGTACCCTTTTATCATTCAACCTCTTACCTATTTTACTAAATTAATTTTCTCCTAATCCCTGATCCCAAACTCCTGATAATGAGAGTCAAAGTATGAGGTATAATTCAAAGTATAATGAGGAGCTGGTGCATAATATGTTATGCTCATGGTCAACCGATGCAATTACTCATAATGTGCAGTCAATGTTTTGAGATGCTTTGTGAATGTTTGCTCCAACTTTGTATTATTAATAACTTAGGCCCTGATTCCCCAAAGCATTTCACTAATAATATCAATTGTATCAATTTGGCAGTTCTAAAACCTTATTGTAATTTTTAATAGCTGACCCCCTTGGCTTTCTAGTAACAATAATGAATGCCACTGCCATGATTCAAGGAGACAATAACTTGATGTCTCCCATTAATACTCGAAAAGCTTGCTGGCTAGCTGCTCATCCTGCAGTGGCAGCTCGCCCATAGCTACCTTTTGAATAGTTGACTGATGTCCCCCTTCTGATAAATAAGCAACCAGAAACTAAAAGCCTTTCACTAGAAATCATGTGGTCCAGTAGATTAATTAAATGTCAATTTGATTGAGGATGCTTAAGCCAAAGACTCATATACTTCTACAGCTAGGCCATCCATCATTTAAATGTGAAAACAACAAAAAAGTTGACAATCTAACAAATCTTATATGTTT
Source organism: Merluccius polli (assembly GCA_030340625.1). Taxonomy (NCBI): domain Eukaryota; kingdom Metazoa; phylum Chordata; class Actinopteri; order Gadiformes; family Merlucciidae; genus Merluccius; species Merluccius polli. The sequence goes on from JAOPHQ010000943.1 coordinate 44,714, forward strand.
GGTAATCGAATGAAACTGAACTTTGATTTATACAGAAATTCCAAAGCTTTCGTTGAACAATGAATGCCACAGGCTTATACAACTTTGAATTAAAATAAAATATCACCTCTATGCAGAATGGACCTTGCCACTGTTGACGTCTTCCACTACAAAGACACAGAGATGTCTTTTGCCTTACTCCTGCAGCTCAACAGCCTTCGACGGGACAGAGTCCTCACGGATGTACTTCTGTGTTCAGACAACACAGAGATCCCGTGCCACCGCAATGTCCTGGTTTCCAGCAGCCCTTACTTCAGAGCCATGTTCTGCAGCAACTTTTTGGAAACAAACCAGACCAGGATTAGCATAAAGGGCATCACATCTTCTATTTTGAGTAGCATTGTCGACTATATTTACACAGGACTAATCAGCATCACCATGGAGAATGTGCTACCTCTCATGCAAGCCGCCTCCATGTTGCAGTATGGCCGGCTTTTCGAGGTTTGCTCGGGTTTTCTACAAGAACAGCTGAGCCCAGACAACTGTTTGAGCATGATAAGACTGTCGGAGATTCTGAATTGCAACAGCCTGAGACACAAGGCCAAGGCAATGGCCATGAAGAGCTTCTCGGATGTGTCGTCCTCTGAGGACTTGTGCGAGCTCTCCTTGCCCGAGCTCCTGGGGTATCTGGAAGATGACACCCTTTGTGCGGACGAAGAGCAGGTCTTCGAGACACTGATTGCTTGGATCCACCATGACCCTCGATCAAGGCGCGGGGCCATCAGTGACCTTTTTAAGAAAGTGCGTCTTCGCTACATTCACCCGACCTACCTCTTCCAGTTCATCGCCAATGACCCTCTGATCCAGTCCTCCACCCTCTGCACGGAGCTCATCGAATCCGTTCGGCGCCTCATGTTCTCCGTCAACACGAAGGCCTTGGGTGACACGGCGGTCGACCTCAAACACCTATGGGTCGCGCCCAGGCGCTACACCTGCCACGAGACGCTGGTGGTGGTGGGCGGGAGGAAGAACAACGAGCAGACCTCAAGGGAGGCCCTCCTCTTTGACGAGAAGAGCCAGACATGGCAGCGGCTCGCCAAGCTGCCCGTACGCCTGTACAAGGCTTCCTACGTCTGCCTCCACAGTGTCCTTTACGTTCTAGGGGGCCTGACCATGACCGCCACCGCCGCTATGCGCCAGGTTACCTCAGCCGTCTACACCCTGTCGCTCAAGACCAACCAGTGGCGAACGGCCGAGCCCATGCTGAAACCACGCTTTGGCCACCAGAGCATTTCCTACCTCCACTTCCTCTTCGTCCTGGGTGGCCATGGCTCTGACAGATGTGTGTCTAACAGCGTAGAGAGGTGAGATTAAACTATGGCTGACGTCCATAATGATACCATACCACCATGACACGCCTTGAATTCTATGCACATCCATTATAGAGCATACAAATGACAATATAATCTCTAATGTTGCATGGCAGGTACAACAGTATGTTCAACCAATGGGAGACCATGTCACCGATGCCTGAGGCGGTGCTCCACCCAGCAGTCGCTGCAACCGACCAAAGGATCTATGTGTTTGGCGGAGAGGATGCCATGCAGAACCCTGTTAGGATAATACAGGTAATACCTGACGTCCACGCCCAGTCTCGCATTTCAAGCTTTTAATTCATATCTAATGTTCCCCCACATTTAACCTATCCATCTGGCCATCTATCATCCATCTATCCATCTGACCACTCGCCTATTAACTAACTCTCTCTCTCTCTCCCGCTCTCTCTCGCTCTCTCTCTCTGCAACTTCTTCAAAGGTCTACCACATTTCCAGAAATCTTTGGTGTCAGATGGAAAACCGAACAGTGAAGAATGTCTCTGCGCCCGCGGCTGTCCTTGATGACAAAGTCTACATCATTGGAGGTAGTGGAGTTTTATTTCACTGTTGTCACCAGTGATGTAGCGTGGCTAAATGACATGACAAGCAGGGTGACTGCACACCTTGTGTCATTTATATGTGCTTTGATTACACAGATACAATGCACACAACATGAACCTATTCACCCGTCTGCTATTAGATCTTTTCCTTCATAAATTATTTCTGTGGTTGGTCAGCCCTGCAATAATGACCCCCTCATGTAACCCTTCATACGAATGATCCATCTCCTTCTCATTCGGCCTTCTTCCTTAGGATACACCAGGAGGGTAATAGCGTATGACACGAAGGCCAACCGTTTCATTAAGTGTGCCAACCTGAAGGAGAGGAGGATGCACCACGCGGCCACCGTCCTCAACAACAAGCTCTACATTACGGGAGGACGCTACATCAACGGCCACGATGTCATAGAGGACTGCGACGGTTTCGAGTGCTACGACCCAAAGACGGACAGCTGGACCTCCAAGGGAAAGCTGCCATACAAGCTGTTCGACCACGGCTCCCTGTCTCTGACTTGTGTGTCGCAGACATGGGCAAAGTCATAGCCAGTTAGTATTAGGTGTTAATATAGCTGACGTAGTTTTGTATCTTGGAGTTGTTTCAATGTCATATAAAGTACAGACTTTTTTTTCTTTCAATGATGAAATGTATTGTGTGTAAGTTAGAAATTACCACATTGAGTGATTGTTTTGTTTTTCCTTCCTGAATTGAAGTGTGCCCTCATTAGGGTCTACCTTTCATAAGATGATATAATAATACCAGAGCAAATAACCAAAACCTTGAGAAAGAAAAAAACAGCCAAGATTGAACTCCACAATGTCTAAAGTCATATTTTTCCGTTCTATTTCTAACATGCTCTAAATCGTGAGCTTTTACTTGCTAAGTTTAAATCCCAGCCCAGTGTTTGGCGTTACATTTGAGGCTAAGTTATGTTCAGCTGTTAAGTGATGGTTCTGAGCCTGTTTCTCTTGCAGCTAAACTCTGAGGTCAGCTTTGGCTTTAGTGTGTCTGGTGATTCTGCTTCTATGGTTTACCATCATTTATTTTGAATATATATCACTTTAAATTACATTTGAATAAAATATAGTGGCAATAGTATGACAATGCTATTGCCACTAAAACATTCCTGTAATTTTCTTTAATTTCTTCCTTTCTTTTAAAAGATTTAACACCTGCAGTATTTAATTCAAGGAAAACTAGTACCAATACATACATTTTTAATATGTGTGCTTTTTTTTTTACATTTTGTATTTGTAAATGTATTTTGTATTGTATTTTTTATATTATACTTTAAGTACTGCTTTGCTTTTGATCCTTTTGATCTTTGGTTTATGATGAATAAAAACATGAGACCTACGCAGATGTCTCTCTGTCTCTCTCACCTTCTTATTTTACGTGTTTTTATCTTACATGTTTTTGTATGAGCACATTGAGTCTACGGCAGTCGTATGCAATGTGGCACAGGAATACACTTTACTTGATCTCCTGTATTTTGGCCTGAAAGTTTGAAAGAAAATATTGCCAAATATTGCTTTTTTCATTAAGCTCCCATAAGTCAAACCACCCTCCATCACTCACACTCACCCTATGTCTCTCTCTCTCTCTCTCTCTCTCTCTCTCTCTCTCTCTGTCCCTCTCTCACGTTCAACACATTAAGATTAAAGTGTGCTTGGTCAGATGATACCAGATGCAACCTGAGCAGCACGTGTCCCTCCGGCGTCTATACGACCCCCCCGCCCGCCCCCTGTCATGCTCCGCTCCACATGCCTAGACCAGTTCCCGGGTGCAGGGACACACAGGCACGCGGCCAGGGAGCGTATCAAGAATAGATACCCCTTTTGCCAATGCTAACAGCTTGAAACTAACTATGTCTCTCCTGCCCGGATGGACCTCCCACTAGGAGACGGCCATTATGCTAGTTTTATGCTAGTTATTTTTGATTACTTAACGGAAAAAAAATGACAGACAAGGACAACACAAGTCACAGTGTGACATCTGTAAGGCTTCTGAGTCATAGTTGTTCCCTTGAAATAGCCAGTAGATGGCTAATGACCCCCCCCCACACACACACACGCACACACACACACACACACGCACACACACACACACACGCACACACATACAGAGTGAGTTATATGTTTTATTTTTTGACTATTAAATGTTTTGCTTTGAAAGTCACCCACCCAGGCCTACTCAGTGTCAGACGCCTGCTACCAGCAAATAGAGTCTGGGGGGTGGGCGGGTAGAGGGGTGGGGGTCAGGAGGAAAGACTATAGGTGAACTGGAGGTTATTTTGGGGAGGAAAACAAGGAGGAAGGGGCGGGGGGGGGGGGGGGGGGGGGGGGGGGGTGAATGTCGTACCACGTGAAGCCACGTGGCCTGTGTGTGGTTGCTGTGGATGGAGAGCAAGAGGGAGAGAGAGAGAGAGAGAGAGAGAGAGAGAGAGAGAGAGAGAGAGAGAGAGAGATTACAACAAGGTGACCAGGATTTCACAACACAGAATATGAGCAAGTGATGAAACACGATGAGACGGACAGCAACAGGTGTGTGAGTGTTGTTGAGTGTTGCATGTGATGTGAGTATTTTTTTTTTTGGCGGGGTCATGTAGGACTGGCTACATGTGTCATCTAACTGTCACAACAAGAGAGAAGGGACAGAGAGAGAGAGAGAGAGAGACAGAGACAGACAGACAGACAGACAGACAGAGAGAGAGACAGACAGAGACAGAGACAGAGATAGAGAAAGGGAGGGAGGAAGGGAGAGAGAGAGAGAGAGAGAGAGAGAGAGAGAGAGAGAGAGAGAGAGAGAGAGAGAGAGAGAGAGACAGAGAGCGAGAGAGACAGAGACAGAGATAGAGACAGGGACAGGGAGGAAGGGAGTGAGAGAGACAGAGACAGAGAGGAAGGGAGAGAGAGGGGGGGGGGGGGTATGGGAGAGAGACAGCAGTTGCTGTTTATCACTCGGTCTCCCCCAGCAGATTTAAATGTCTGTGAGTTTAAGGGGCTTAGTATCAGACCCTTAAATCCACATATCTAGGTAAGCCCCGATGTCAGTATTCACAGTGCTGCACTTTCATGCACCAAGCATAATAGAAAGGGGAAATTAATTCTAATACAATATAATATGGTAATAGGAGTCATATGTTCTCAAATACCAAATGATGATGATGTCATGTGTTTGATGGATTTATTCATGAATCAGAATAATTCATATAAATGAATTAGATAGAACATGACATTAATGTTTACTTTACACTTTAATGTTTCCCCTCAGCAATTAATAAAGTTGAAATGTCTTTATTGACACAAAGTTTGCTCTGTGAAGTTGGTCCACAATAAAGCACTTTGTTAGCAGTGAGCTAAAACACCAAACATGCTACCTCTGATGCCACTTGATTGAGGACTGATTGAATTACTTAGGCATAAATAATTTGGGGAGTGATGTCATCGCAACTCACACGCAGTCCATCGGTCACCGACTAACCTATGACTTTCTGGGACTTTCCAAGACAATTTAGTTTGGCCTACTCACACACACACACACACACACACACACACACACACACACACACACACACACACACACATACACACACACACACACACACTATGGGGGGTGAGAAGGGTCACGGGGGACTAGACGTTCGTGTGGTTTTTACTTAAAGTCCCACATGTATGTATGTACGTCTGCATGTGATGAGTTTAACTCAGCCATGCAGACCACACGTTCGTGCGGTTTTATCTGTTTTCATCATTTTGTTTTATCTGTTTTCGTCATTTTGTTTTATCTGTTTTTGTCATTTATGTAGCCTTAAATGGATTAGATAGACCTTTCCAGGTAATCAATCAATGAAACAGGGATAATAATAGGCCTATTCATAATTATAGGCTAAATGACAAAAACAGATAAAACAAAATGACAAAAACAGATAAAACCGCACAAACGTGCGGTCTGCATGGCTGATTTGTACTGAATAGTTCGCTGATTTGTAAATCAGCGAACTATTCTAAATAGTCACACGAACGTATGTACGTGTGTCTAGTCCCCCGTGACCCTTCTCACCCCCCATACACACACACACACACACACACAACCAGATTGTTTTTTTGTTTTCTCACAATTTCCTTGATACAGATTAGAAGTTTGAAGTCTGACATAATTTGATAAAAACTCCCACAATAATGATATTTGCTATGCTAATGAATAAAGCTGCACTCCCACTATATCCACAGGGATGGAGAGGGTGAAACAACGATCTTCATTAACCAACACACATGTGACAGAATGCATTTACACCATGTGATTATACATAACCATTTACATTATTATTATTATTATTTTTTAATCTAAGGCCATCAAGTTATTATTTTAGTTTCAGTGTTGCTTCGATAAGGGAAGTAAGAGGTGGACACACTAAAAATACCAGCTACCTGCTCATGAGTCATCATCACCACATAGTGAAAAGGGTAGCGATGATTTGTCTCACAACAACTATAATTGAACAACTGCTTTGCTAAATAAATAAATAAATGAATAAATAAACTACGCACTTTGCAGCACAGTCTATTGCCCAATTTCCCAATCTAAGATCGTATATTGGCCTATACGTTCCTGGAAGAGGAGTACTTCGGCATAGGTAGGATAAGTTATCGATTTGATTAAAAAGATAAGGGAAGTCATTAAAGAGCACACACACAAACATACACACACACAACATTAGATAATGGATAAACAAGGAACAAGCCAAGCCATAAAAGCTTCCCACTCAGTGGAGACAGCAGAGTTTAGGAAGTGAACTGTCCCCCCATAAATGTATGATAAAGCATCCAGACAATGCTGGGTTTCAGTTGAGATAAGCACACGCACGCAGGCACACACACACACACACACACACACACACACACACACACACCAGCTTATAGTCCTTCTGACTGTATGTTAATGTTCAGAACAAAGACCAACCCTCCCAGGTATCTGTACCTGGATTTCTAAAATTAAGAGTAACCTCACACCTAAACAAAAATTGAGTAATGGTGGGAATCATAAGTTTGACCAATCACAAACATTAGCCTACCTGTCCCGGTCCCACGCCCATAATATAATGTATTTGTTGGTGCGTGTGCTTGTAAAAATGATATGTAGTGAAATGATATTTAAAATGACTGTCAGGGACAATATTGAATGCTGAATAAAACCACTATGACACTTGCTTGCCCAGCAGTTAGCCCTGGTTGGACCCAGCAGATGTCAATCAAACTGCCTACGCTGTCAATCCTGGAAACATTATTGATGAGCAAATATAGTTGTTTTTAAAAAGAATTTTATCATAGTAAAAAAACATATTTTCTTTATCAAACTTTCATGAATGACTAATAACATCAACTTTGAATTTATAAACACATTTCTATGTTTGGATTTGGGTGACCAGGGACTTTAATCATAGTTACGATCACAGAGCTTTCTACATTAGTGTGTGTGTGGAGTGTGTGTGGTTGATAGCTGGTTCAGACTGGTTAGGCTCTGGCTGGATGGGGCTGCACACCTGTGGTGCAGAGCAATCATGGCACCCAGGATAAACCAGCTATCACCACACACACTCAGGAGAGAGCCTCTGTCATGGCAGCTTGTAACATCGGCTCGGCTTGTAACATCTTGCCATCGCCAATAAATACTTATTAACAACATCTACCCGTGTCCTGTGTCTGAGGGCCCCAGGAAAAGCCACTTAGGTGGCGTGTGGTCAGGAGCAACCCTGCCACAATTAGCTTCCGAGTTCAGTAATAAGTCGAGTAAGCATCAGGAATTGCATTATCTGATAAATGTTCATTTACATTGAAACAGTTTCCACCAGCATTGTTGTCCAGCATACAGCACTATCATATAGGCCTATCCACTGATCAATTATACACACACACACACACACACACACACACACTTGGTAAATACATGTCCGCAATATAATCATCTCACAGTCCGGAGAACAAATTCGTCTATTTATAAAACCATGAGTGAATCAGCGAATCAAGGGGACTTCACGTGCACCTACGTGTCAGGCGGGACGAATGCTATTCTACCTTAATCAACAACCCTCACGCGTTACGGTCCACGATCATTTAATAGGGCAGAAAGACACAAAAACATCGCCTCTCAAAGTATTTCGGTAGCCTAACCTACCGGGTAGTACTTTTAATACGTCTCCCAAGAAGTTGTGCAACACCTCCCGCTGATAAACAAAGCCACGTGTTGCAGGAAACTTTCCAAAAAGGGGGCGGAGTCTCGGCGCTTCCGGGTTCCTGAGGAGGCTATAAAGACCAGCTGCGCCAGGACAACACAGCAGGCAGCAGGCGACACATCACAACAAAGACAACACCAGCTCATGGAGATACACTCAGCGTTATAAAACCACCACGACAGACCCTGTGACTGTTTTTAAAACAAATAAACAAGTAAAAAAGTAAAGCATTTGATCAACCGGAGCGACTGAAGATGCCTTTCCTGGGCCAGGATTGGAGGTCTCCGGGGCAGAGCTGGGTGAAGACCGAGGAGGGATGGAAGAAGACGACAGCGGACGACAAAGACGACAACGTCTTAGTGGACAGGTTTGTATTTGCGGTGTGGAGGGACAGACAGACTGCGGTAGACAGTGAGACAGGGGGCATCTCCATCGCAGTGTTTTTTTTTAAATTTCCGCCACCCCCTCCCCCTCCTCCAAAGAAAACAACAACAACTTTATTTTTCCTCCGGTAGTCATCTCTTCCCAGGCTAATCACTGCGCTATTTATAGTGGTATTTAAGTGACTGGATTAACCGACATTGGTCCAATGTCTCCCATCTAATGTGATTATACACCATGACGTCACCATGTCAGACATTGGCATTTACTTTGCACTCACTCACTCACTGTCAGTGTTGGGGCTGAAATTTGGGCTGATCCTTAAACACGATGCAAATGATCACAGTGGTTATGATGGTGGTGGTGTCTGCAGCTACTGCGAGAACTTCAACAACAAGGAGAACGAGTGCCTGGACAAGGGGGGGATCGAGGTCTTCCACCAGGAGAAGGAGGCCTTCAACCAGGATAACCTCCTGCTGCTCTCCCAGGGTTATGAGATGGCTGCAAAGAAGAGGAAAAAAGACCTCATGAATAACAACACCAAGGTCCCATGTGAGTCTTCGTTCGTCATCATAAATTATATAATCGTGGTGCCGTTTTGTTTATTTATTGTGTAGCACATGCATACTTTGCTTGTTATCGCAACATCGCATTACCGCACATTATTCAGCGACAATCACTTTTTAAAAAGGTTTATTTTTCCCTCAGACTTTCACATGGAGAAATGGATTTATGTCCACAAAGGCAGCACCAAAGAGGTAAGAATAATCAACACGTTATCCCTTTTCATGTATTATTCATCGCCTACATCAACCCCTTCATTTCCCAAAGGTAAACTTGTTATAAAAACTTTTTGGATCCTAACACTCTGTGATATTGTCTCTCTCTCTGTCCCTCTCTCTCTCTGTCTGTCTCTGTGTGTTTGTGTGTCTCTCTTTCTCTCCAGCGTCATGGTTACTGCACGCTCGGCGAAGCCTTCAACCGCTTGGATTTCTGCAGCGCCATCAAGGACACCAGGCGATTTAACTACGTTGTGAGAGTGAGTTCTCCTCTCCTGTCTTTCTCTCTCTGTATGTGTCTCTCTCGGTCTCTGGTCTTTATCTAATGTGTTTTATGTTTTGGGTGTTTGAAGCAATGCCTCTATGGACATGTTTAAAGGGCAATGATAGTGCCACAGAGCTGTGGTTGTGTGTGTGTGTGTGTGTGTGTGGGGGGGGTGTAGACCTTAGAAGCCCTGTACTTCCTCTTATCTCTGCTCTCCAGTAGACGCCGGGCCATGTTAAAGGGGAAGGTCTCCATTCTGAAAAGTTGCTGTCAAGAGGGTGATATGGGCACCCATATTCTGTGCGTGGGATGGAGTGGTGGATGGCAATGATCGAGTGAAGGAGGAACTGTGTGTGTGTGTGTGTGTGTGTGTGGGTGGGCTGGGGGCTGCCAGAGCCACATGTTTTCCCATGTGACCCGGGAGGTGGCAGGGGAAACCAGGAACAAGTCCAGACCTGAGTGAGGGGGAGAGCCACGTGGTTTGCTGGCAGGGAAAGGTCACTATGGGGAGAGATACTACCTTGTTGTTTTGGGGTGGGGGGTTTTAGCCATAAGAGCCAACAGCTGTTCAGTGAGGCGACCAGAACATCCGCTGGTGTGTGCGCATGTTATGATGATCTTGGTGACGGTGGGGAGAGAGGAGGGGGTGTTTTATGAAATCAGACCTGGGAATCAGATGACTTGGGATCCCTATCGCACTCTGCTTCTCCCCTTACTCTCCTGCCTTATGTTGTCGTCTAATCTGCATGCGTGGATATGAGGAGATGGTTTATCCATCTCATTTTCTTTTTCTCAGGAAGGTTGTGCTTCGTCATGACCTTTTTTGGTCTCTTGTTTTCTTTTCTTCCGGAGAAACCATTAGTGCGGAAGCGGTGTTGGGGAATGAAACTTATTTAAAAAAACATTCCTCTCTCCTTTTCTCCTAACTTGGTGGACAACTCCATCCAAATAAAACCCCCAAAGTATCCGCAAGGACCGTTCTTCCAGATGTGGCCATTTTTGAAAAATAAACAGCATTGTTCTACAGTACAAATACAATTATAAAAATGTACTATTGGCAGGAGTTTACCCTTCTGTTTCAGTGACCTTACTGTCGCAGTAACCCTCAAAGAAGACAACACAGAGGTTAGGGTGGGGGGGGGGGGGGGGGGGGGGTTAGTAACACTAGCACCTGACTGACTCCCTCTCTCCCTCCCCCTCCTGGCTTCGGTCCCGTGGTACTCGATGTTCTCTTCCTGTCTTGGTTTACAAAGATCAGGTTCACAACGTCCCACAAAAGCAAAGGAGCACAAGCAATACCGGGCTTAGGTCAAACTAGGAGGGGGGGTTGACCTTTGGCCTTTTGTGTGTGTATGTGTGTTACCGTGGTGGTGTGAGTGGAAAAAGTGTTAACTTGGCGCTAAATTGCAGGGCTCGGCCTGGAATGACAAACTAATGATATACTAGTACACCAGATTTACTGTCTCTCTCTGTCTCTGTCTGTCTAGCTCCTGGAGCTTATCGCCAAGTCCAAGCTCCCGTCGCTCAGCGGCGTGGCCCAGAAGAATTACATGAATATTCTGGAGCGAGTGGTCCAGAAAGGTGAGTGATTTTTGGAAAACATGGACTCGTACTTCTTGGAAGTGTTTTAGGAAATCGCCTTTTCAGATTTTCCAATACAGATCCGCGCTTAGATTTCCTCCTCCGGTTATTAGCGAAACTCATGAACATTACTTTACTGCTCTCAAGAGACGGCACAGTAACACGATGGTTACATCTTCCATGGCTCCAACGACGTAGACAAACAGCTTAAACCCGGTGTCCGAAAAATGCAGAACATAGTGAGCGCTGACCGCATCTAAAGGGGGGGGGGGGGGGGGCTGATTTGTGTTTTTTTTTATTTTTTTTTGTGCCATAGTAAAGGAGGAGATGTTGTCCAGTCCCCTGCTGGGACTCAGGGTGTAAACAGACAGTGTGCTTGTGCTCAACAGTGATTCAGATTGTTTAGGTAGCGTTCTGAAAGCCTTTGTCCAAATATTTTGAACCACAGCCGTTGCAATAATATTATGGAGGAGTGTGTTTGAATCCTAGGGCACTTGAGCTATTTTGTTTTAATAACACGCTTTAAAGCAATTCATAAGTGTATGTTCTTTCCGATTATTTATGAGCATAAAAATAAGATTTTGTTTGTGCAAGTTATTACAACTCAACCTTTCCTGCAATTTTCTGCGTAGCGGGTTTTCCCCTCAACATGAAGCAGTACTCTCCTGAATTAGAAAACGGTTACCGTGACTGTTCCCCTTTTTAAAAGCTCAAATCTCACGTGGTTTCCCATGCTGATGGTTCCCTGCGGTTCGTTCCTGATTCCCCACAGTGCTGGACGACCAGCAGAACGTGCGGCCCATCAAGGAGCTGCTACAGACGCTGTACCTGTCCCTGTGCAGCCTGGTGCAGGACATGGGCAAGTCGGTGCTGGTGGGCAACATCAACACCTGGGTCCACCGCATGGAGAACATCCTGCAGTGGCAGCAGCAGCTTGACAACATCCAAATCAACAGGGTAGGATTATGTAGTATGTAGGGGTTTATTTTGCAATAATGACCGGCTCGCTGTACATTATCCAGCTTACTACATGGCTACTTACTAAAGAAATCAATAATTTGACACAAAATATATATATATATACACAAATATTTTATTGATTTAAAAATGTTTTTTTTTTACTTCTACAAAAAAAAAAAAAGGTTGCATTCTACGGTTAGAAATGGTGTCCATAGCAGTGGTCTGCTATTCAGAAATAACCGTAGAATGCTGTTATGCCGTAATTGACCAATCAGAATCCAGTATTCAACAAAGCCGTGTAATAAATCATCATAATGTTGTCATGTGTCGTCATATCATAAACGTATCAATATTGTCATGACGTCCACCACAGATGATTGGTTTAGACTTTTGTCAAGGAAATGCATTGTATTCATGGTTTTATCGAAATTGAATTGGTTAGAAAACTTTTAGAGATTCAGGAAATGATACCTGGACTGTTTAAAATTTCCGGTAATTTCAGAAGTTGTCAAATTATTGTTAGCAGTTCATCTGGGTTTTGCAAAAAACAAAATGCGTTCAGATTATTAACTTGAAACATTGGGTTGGACGTCTTCTTTCTGAATCTCTGACTTTTGAACTCCAATTGTAACATGCAGTAGGATGCGATGTTTATTGAATTACAATTGAGATATAATTGTAATGTTATAAATGTGTTCAGTTCACACACACAACATTATCGGCATAGGTAACAAACTATAAATGTGTATATGTTTTTAAACCTTTCCTTTCCATCCACCCATCCAGCCGACGTCTAAAGGCATGACATTGAGTGACCTGCCGGCCAGCCTGCAGCTGAACATCATGCAGCGTCTGTCAGACGGCAGGGACCTGGTCAGCCTGGGCCAGGTCACCCCAGACCTGGGGGTCCTGTCTGAGGACCGGCTGCTCTGGAAGAGGCTGTGCCAGCACCACTTCACCGACAGACAGGTAATGATGATAAACTTTATTTGTATAGCACCTTTCATACATAAAATGCAGCTCAAAGTACTTTACATTTGAAGCATTAAAACAAGAACAAATAAATACGGCAAGAACAAGCAATGACTGGGGTGGGTTGGACCATATGGAGGATAAATGTACCCATCACCATAGGGAATATTTTGCATGATATTCACATATATAAAGTCATATGTGCTTTTTTATTACAATGTCCTAGGATAATCATTTAGCGTTTATCATTTTTGAGTCACATGTTAATAATCTGTGAATTTGAGTCAAACCTTTACGCCGATGAAATGCCTCACTGATGATCTGTGTGATCATCACTGGTTTACGCTCATCAAATGACAATTAGATGCAATTAGAGAATTGTGCATCTCTTCATTGGTGAATTCGTCATGTCTTTACGGACGGATGTGCATGAAGTTAAAGGTGCAGTGTGTCAAATTTAGTCGCGTCTAGCGGAATGGACTTGGCAGAAATTTGTATGACAATTAGTGTATAATCCCATGAAAATACGAATTGTGTTTTCGTTGCCTTAGAATGAGCCCATATCTACTTGGGGAGCGGGTCCTCTTCCATGGAGCCCGCCAAGTTGCACCGCCATGTTTTTACAGTAGCCAAGAACAGACAAACGGCTCTAGATGGAACACATTTTTTAAATTATTAATCATAATCGCTAACTTACTTGTAAGCTATGACCTATAGCTTTACAGACTAAATACTAAATACAATTTATAAATCTAACGATGAAAGACGATTACATCATTTTGGAAGTACCTGATGGCACCTTAGAGGCCACTGTAGACTATCCTATGTCCTTGGGAAGGGAGGGCGTGGGGGGGGGGGGGAAATTCGGTTGGTTGCAACCTCCCCACTAGATGCTACCGTCCTACACACTGCACCTTTTAACATCTTCGTCAATGTTTTACTTGTGTCTGTAGATCCGCAAGCGCCTGATGGTGTCTGAGAAGGGTCACCTGGAGTGGAAGAAGATGTACTTCAAGCTGATCCGCTGCTACCCCCGCCGGGAGCAGTACTGCGAAACGCTTCACTTCTGCACACACTGCCACATCCTCTTCTGGAAGGTACGAGTAGCACACACTCGCCCACCATCAATGACTCGAATGCAAACTAGCATGACATGACGTTCTTGTCGACAAGTCATCAACTTTTAATTGTAATCCCTCGTCCAAATTATGTTCAGGGACATCTTTCTTGGTTGGGAAATGTCGTACCAAACACACTCGCCAAGTACATATAATACAAATCTCGAAATGTTCTTAAACTGTGCAGCTTTGACTGCACTATATTATATAAGTCGGTAAGTCTGCCACCACCTAGGCAAAACCACGTTCTTCCTGGTCCACGGTAATTTGCGACATGTCATTCCCTCTCTCAACCCACTTTCCTGTCCATCTTCACTGTCCTGTCCATAAAGGCAAAAATGCCTCAAAAGATTGAAAGGAAAAGGTACGAATGTAAAATGAGTAACAATGACAATGCAAATGGTAGAGATCAGGGCTAGAAAACAAACACAATTCTCAGATCGGTTTTGTTCTGAACGGAACCAATATCATGCCGTTCTGCTCTCGCGTTGCATTTCGCCCCCATACATAACATTTCTAAACCGATTCGAACAAGATGTAAATTGACGAGATTGTACACTCTTGCTTTTGTTATTGTGGAATGTAATCCCGGCCTCTCGTCTGCTAGGACACCAAGCACCCCTGCACAGCGAACAACCCAGAGAGCTGCACCGTCTCCCTCTCCCCTCAGGACTTCATAGCCCTCTTCAACTACTGAAGCGCCGTCGTCCACCCACCTGTACATACTGTACATAGAAAGTGCTGTACAATGCTGATTTTTTTTTTTCTACAGTGCAATATTGCCTTCCATATGTTTATATTTAGGCAAAGATGTTGAAAAGACTGGGACAGGCAGCAGGGGACTGCATGGGGACTGCAAGTTTACCATTGGAAAAGCAAATGAATGTGACAGCTCCATGGGGGGAAAGGGAAGTAGAGGGTGGTAGCTGCTAGATGCTATAGATTGAAAAGCAAAGTTTAACTCAAGAAAATTTGAGCACTTTCCGTTCCGTACGATGATGTTTGATGCTGGTTTATTGAGAAGTCAACTGGTGGTCTTGGCTATATTGGGTTTGAGAGGATTTTCATTTGATTTTTACAAAAGAACAGATTTATTTGGTGTTTTTTTCTACAATGTTCTTTACAAGATATGAAGGAAAGACCTTTTTTGGGGGGGGTCGCCCATTTCTAGAAGTGATGACTTAAAGAAAGGGAGTTGGGAATTTGTCATTGGATTGAATGCTGTGACTTTGATACGTCAATGTACTTGTGTTTTCCTATTTTGCTTTCTTTTTCACTTTTATACACAAATACTATTGTAAATGACGTTTTTTGTATCCATTATGTGTTCTTTTACAGCTAGCGTGTGATGCTATAAGATCCATGAACAGTTTTACCAAAGATTATAACGGATGTTGGCACGTCCTTGGTGTATCTCGGCACCAGATTTGTACACTTAGTGCAATGTCTTGTGGATCTGACATCTTTTAAGTTCACTGACGGTGAACAGCAGTCATTTTAAAACTAAAATGAGTTGCACGTTTTCATGATCACTTTATTGTGAATACACTTTTACTATGGAAGTTCTGTGTGACACTTTTGTTTAATTTAAATTGCCTGTAGTCTTCTTAGTTTCTGGGAAGTGGTTTGCAGACTTGCTTGAGTTCAGAGGTCACACAATAAATACTTGCAGTTTTAAGAAAGGTGCAATTTTTGTTAGCCAGACCGGCTGTTTGATCCACCAATGTTAATGCAGTGCAGAGATGTACGCTGCGCAATGCATATTATGTTTTGTTGTCTGTTGAATTCAATAAATGATAATAAAAATACCCTTTTACTGTCTTTTTAGATATGCTGAAGGTTCAAACAATGGTACAATTATTACAGAACAGCAGTCTGCAAACAAAATTAACATATAATCTTAGTGTAAGACATTACACCATCTCGACACTATTCAACTGTTGCATTCAGATAAATAAATACAGAAAAATGCATTTGAACACACCAAACCCCACCAACTAAAGGTGCTTTTACAGTGCTGCCTATTATGTTCATAGTGTGCTTTCTGCTGGACAAAGGCTGAACTGCAAGATGTCTGGCTTTTGGGAGAAGGAGGGAGACCAGCAGAGATATCTTTTATGAGATATTTCTTTAAAAATAAAAACCTCCACAACCTAGTAGAAATATCTGACAACACACAAATGATTAGCAATTAATTATTTTAAACTTGTTAAACTTTGTTTATTGCAGTCTGGGAAATTAAGTTAAATTAAACAATGATGTTTACAAATGAGAATTAGTGTAGTTCTAAAAAACTATACTAATACTAAAAAAACATGATCTTATGAAAATTAACTCATTGCTTTGTGTATTAACCTTGCAAGTTTCTCTGGAGCACCCCCACCCTCCCAACACACACACACTCATTTAATTTAACTAACTTAATTAGGAAGCATTTTGGCAGAGGCATGAAGCGCTGAGACACTGTCTCCTTCAGAGAATTGCACACATTAACTGCCAGTACATTTCTAACAAAGCATTTTTTCCTAATTCAAATTTCTTAACGTTTCTGTTTGCCTTTTGTGTTATGCTTTTTCTTTTTCTCGATTTAAAATGCTAAATCTCAATGCTTGCAAAGACAATCATTCTATAACTTTAGCTGTTACTGTATTAAGGATAATACATAAAAAGGGCAACACATGCCTACGTTCACTATTCTTTACTGTATTCTCAATGTTATCTATCATTTTCTCTCTTTCTCTCTCTCTCTCTCTCTCTCTGTCTCTGTCTCTCTCTCTATGAGATGCATTAACATGATACACACTCACACTCTTAGTCTAATGGCTGCATCATAGATTGCGGAACAAGATCAAAAAATGTGTTATAATTTATTAATTATCTCTATTATCATGCATCCTAATACATTATGTGTGTTCTCTAAAATGTACATGAGCACCAATATTTTTTTACTTTGACATCATCCCAATTTGGGAAGTCACTTGTATGATGCGTCATTACAGAACATTGTTATCTATTCAAAATGAATGATATGTTAAAATGGCTGCGAGTCTTCATCATGTTCTCTGCAACACATTTACATCCACTGAAGCCTGTTGCTGTACATCCCATGGTTATCTCGATCAGCAGCCAACATGAAGACATTTCCTTCTCAGTGTTGATGGCGCACTCTCTGGCGAAGACGTTAAACCAACCAATCAAACCATCGATACAAAGTGAGGGTGAATGGCAGTCTGGGTAATCATTTAGTCGGCGTTCATTAGTTCATCGTGCGGCTGATACAAGGAACTTCTTCTCCTTGTGGCTTAAAAAAACAAAACGTATTCTAAACATGGTGGGAAATCTCCCGTACTTTGGCTGTGACCAGTCCGGACCTCATACATTACAAGAGACAATCGAGAGCCAAGGTGTGTGGTTGTTATGGTTGCGTTGCGGAGGTTAGCTCTATGTGGCACAAGTGACGTCATGACGGAGGTGAGAGAGGAGAGAGTGTGGATGGACAGATCCACACCCACACACACTCCTCTCCCCAAAAATGCACATGAACCAACTTGCAGAGGACCCTGATTCGATGTGCCCCCCCCCCCTCCATCGGTGTGAATAGAAGCCACTGGATGTAGTCGAAAACATATGGAGTCTCAGTCCTGTGTATGCAAACGAACCAAAAAAACATCAGTGTTTGATTACGCCGATTATGGCTGAAAACACACACGCTTGAAATACACATTTAGGCAGAATGACACACACACAACTTTTGAATCGGAAAAAGACTAGAAGCTAAAAGATGTAATGGGAATGATAAAAGCAGTGAAGAGAGAGGTTACCTACAGAGTTAGCCTACATCACACGGCGGTATGTTAAACGTTAAAAGCAGTGAAGAGAGAGGTTACCTACAGAGTTAGCCTACATCACACAGCGGTATGTTTTCCCGCTCAGAGTTCTGAATGATCCACTCAATAGCATCCCAGCCCTACAGGGTTCACACAAGAGGAGGAAACGAAAGATAGAAAACAGCAGTAGTCAAAGCCCATGCCAGAGTATAGAAACATATTACCCCATATAACACAAACATATTCCAATCAGGGCCTGGGAATATAGCGATATTACATCAATATCGTGATTGCCTGCCTGCTGCCTTGCTGTCTGGCGAGGCAGTAATCCTTTGGAGGCAGTGTTTCTGTATGACGTGACCTGTAAAGGAGTCCGGATTGAGAAGGACTTCCAAGGCAGCGATGCGTCACAACGTCGCCAAATTACCGACAGTTGACGTCCGTCAGTTACAACGGTTATACTACCACCTGTTGGTCATTGCGAAAGTAAAATTGGGACAAATGTCTTAAATAAGCGTTACATATTTAAATAGAATGGATATTCAGTGACTAAACAGTCAATTTCTCGGTAGAAAAAGAAATCTGCGGTTAAAAAAGCAAATATAACTTATATTTATATACGAACTCAGGGCTGTTGCTCACCATTGTTTTTCTACTTGTCAGAGCAGTGGATTGTGGGAGTTCTTGACCAACAAAGGAAACGTCGACGCTGCCTTCAAAACCTGTCTAGTCGGAGGCACCTCAGCAGGAAGCAGTTTTTGTAAATATTCGATTGAGACATGACTTGATGCCTCCCTGCCTCCGAATAGACGTTTGGGACACAGCCTAGATATCGTCTTAAATTTTGGATATCATAATATCTTGATATGGCGTAAGTCTTGTGTTTTCTTGGTTTTCAGCCCACGTATATTTCGATCAGTTAGAATTCAAATAAAAGTTAACCAGTAGCATGTATAGAACACAGTTTATGTGCTTGTGTGTGTGTGTGGGTATGAGTTTTCATTTTACCTTCCTCGCGTTGGCAGACATTCTCCTCGCCATCATTCCTTCCAGGTAGCTGCTCAGACTGACGCCCTTCACTGTGATGATGGCCTCTTGGGTCAGGATGGTGCTGCGTGGATAAGATACAACAGACACGACCACCATCAACTGTCTCTCACACACACACACACAAAGCAAGGCTTAACTTAACCCCATGCATTCATGTCCCTCTCCTGCAGTGTCTATAGAGAGGTGGTCGGTGACGACAGCAGTGTCATTCTCCATGTTGTGCGTTCCCACTATTCAGAAATCATGAGAGACCCACGGCGAGGCCGCTTTCAGCCACTATGGCCCCCGCCTGTGGAGCGGCTTGCCGGAGGACCTGAGGGGTGGCAGAGTGTGGATATCTTTAAAAGAACATTTTTAGCCTGGCTTTTATCTATTGTGTGTTAGAGTTGACTCGCACTTTTACTGTTATTTCTTATGTCTATGATTAGTTTTATTGTATTATATTTTATTTATTCATCGTCATGTTTTTTATTTAAACTCATGTTCTTTTTTTAACTTACTCTTATTTCCACTTTTGTGTTCAGCACGTGCATTTGATGCTGAACACAAAAGTTGCATTTGATGTATGACTTGCGCTATGAATAACGTTTGATTGATTGATTGACGTGATATGGCAGCACGAGTTAGAGATTCGATCGTACCGAGAGATTGAGATCATTCGAAAAAATTAGATAAAATATGGTTGCTTGGCTGTGATCTGATACTGTGCAACCGAGTCCTATGTCCCCTCTCTCTGCTATGGTCGCACATTTAGTCGTTTTTATTTTTATCCAAATATGAAAATGTGAAGCAAGGTGCCTTTCAAAGCAGAACCAACACTAAATATCGACTACTACTATATAGAAAGAGAAACATCAAAAGAGTTTTAACACAATGGTTCAAAACATTTGAACCAAGCGGCGCAGAATGAAAACAGGAATTGAATTTGTTTATGTACATACACCTCAGGGTTGTCAGGATGCGGTCGGTACACTAGCCTCTCATCAACCGACACCAGGTTGGTCAAAGTAATCTGAAAAACAGGAACACGTTTCATGCTTTTTGAAACCGCCAAGCGAGTGTCCTCAATTCACCTGGGGTCCATTGCCTCCTTTTACTGTGTGTTTTTGACTCACATTAGTAGAGCACAGCTCCATTTTCTTTTCGCCAGGGTCCACGATAGAGTGCTCTTTTACATACGTCCTCGTCTGGGTGTTCCCCAAGATCTGCAGGAATCAGAAAAGAAAATCATCACAAACCTTTTCTTAAAACAAGTCTATTCAGTATCCATAATAAACAATGATTTGCATAGTATTCTGAATTAAAAGTGGTTGACATTGACATCGCCATCCTCTGAACAATAGTGTTCATTCTGCGAACACTATCTGTTGCCTGGATGAATGCAGGGAAGTTTGTTGGGGACTGTAGGGATGATTGTGAATGAAAAATGCCCTTGGAAATGAATATAGACAGAGGAAAACAATCCACTAAAAAAAAGAATGAATGAATATTCGAGCCTCTGGTATTGTCTTGAAATAGATTAAATAATGATGCCGTTCTTGAGACTATACAGGCACCAAACTAGGTCCCCCAGCTGCACTTTTATGTGAGGACATCAGGAAGTCATCAGAAGCTTGCTATTTTAAACTTGTCTAAAAGACCATTTCATATTCCTGTGTTAGAAGTTAGCACTGTGCTGCTAGCAATTCTGTGCTAATCCGTGCACCTATATGTAAATATATGTTATATCTGGTGGGCATGTTTAGTTTCGGCTGATTTAGTCGGGGTGGCAAATTTTCAACCAGATTTTTGTGGGGGCATGTGGCCCCCTCTGGGGCCCCCGGGGACACGCCCCTGTGCGTGTATGTTAGTGACTGACCGCGCGCACGATGCCAGGCAGACCCCACTCTGTGCTGAGGAGTCTGTGGCTGTGGAGCCGTCCCTCCGTGTCCAGGCTTCGGTCCAGCACGTCCACCCCCACCACGCTGGGGTTCATGGGGTTGGGGTACTTCCTCATGGCTGCCTTGATCACCGTCTCCCATGGATAACTGTTGGATAGACAAACAAAATGTATATATATATATATGATAGATCAAATCATAGGCGTGTCACAGTAATCAGATATCAATGTGTCGTTGTTAACATGCATCAGGCCTATGCAATATTTTAGACACAGATATACTACACTATACTATGATCAAACGAGGACAAAACCACAATACATGTATTATTTAATTGGTAGATACTACCAATGCTAATATCTATTACATAGCCTCTACATAGGCTATTACTTCAGTGTAAGTGTATTATATGCTTTTACACAGATACATGAAGAGGTGCACACAGTGAATTAACATCAGAGAAAGATAAAGGTGTTGCTGATTACAAGTGATGATAATCTGATCAATGTTATTATCATCTGTGATGATAACAATATTGACTGACTCGGGTTGGACTAAACGGACGGTTACTGGCCGCGGATGGGCCGAATAAATCTGCGCATGCGCACAACTCGCCTGCCTAAACGTTATTATAAACCGCTGAACCGACGCGGCGTCTCGGGACGGCATCGTGACTCTGAGCCGCGGCCCACCTGAACACGTGCTCCGTGCTCCAGATCTTCATCTTGCCGCCCACCACCGCCGCCGCCGTCGTGTTGGATGAGCCGCGGAAATAACCTCCTCCATCCAAAAACGCCGGCTGTGTTTCCAGTTCAACCAGCAGGCCGGTCACACCGATGGACGGACCTGACTCCGCCTCGCCCAGCAGCACTGCATCTAAAGTCAGACCACCACCACCACCAGTAACCCCAGTTGCCCCCTATACCACCACACAAAAGAGAAGGGGGGGGGGGGGACAAAGGGCATGCAATACCTCCGAAAGAAAGCGGTGGTGGCCGGGGAAACAGCGCAGAGTATCCGCTGCTGCTGCTGCCACTGCGTCCGAGGTCTCCTCCTTGTGCGCATGTGCAGTGCATCTTCCCCATCCCACCCGGTTCAGTCAGGTGGTGCCACTGCCTCCTCCTCGTTCCCAGGCGGTGTCGGCTCACCGCGGAGCGGCTGGGACGGGATGCGCCCAATAAGCGTTATTGGCGAGAGAGAGAGGGGGGGGAGAGGGCGGGACTTTAAGTTGGATGGGGTTTGAGCGGGTTTGAGCGGCGAGAGGCTAGAGAGAGAGAGAGAGGGGGACGGACTTTCAGTTACATAGGTTGGAGCGGCGAAAGAGGGGGAGGGACTTCCGGGAGAGGGGGTATCCGTTTCCGTTTTCATGTTTCCGATATTGCGTTGTCAAATTCCTTAGTCAAAAAAAGCTCCGTAGTCGTTCTCCTCCTCGTCGTCGCGCTCGTCATTTGTGTCATGTTGTTGTCCGTTTCCTCGCTCCGGCGACCGTTGACTCTGGCTCGTAGGAAATAAGAGACCGGAAATGACGTGTCGACACACCGGGATAACGCTCCAACGCGGGATCCTCTTGCAGTCTCTCGTCTCCGTATCCCTGCTCAACCAGCAGAGGAGCGAGTAACCCTGATCGGGATTTTTAATACTACAGCCGTGTGTCTAAACGGCTCTTTCTTTTTGGGTCCAGCCGGAGAAAACAACCAACCTTTAGCGACCTTTAGTGACTGTAAGGGGGGGGGGGATATATAGTGGAGACTGCATGACCTTGTAGGCTTACTGTGTGTCCTCATAAAAAAAGGATATTCATCCAGCGAGACGGTAAGGTATAGCGAGCATCCCCACTCTCATTGAAATGAATGAAAATCTTTTTTTGGGCATGTTTTTGGTCATTTTAGGGGGGCTGGGTGTAGCAAGAAAAATACATGGTTCATATATTTTTCATATTTTGAGTTTTTTGTATGTGCAATATTGGGAGACGCATGTGTCAATACTGCCACCTCGGAGGCCATAATGCATGCAGCACAATGCTGCTTTAATCCGATTCGCGTATTTCGCATAGGAATTTTGTAACACATATATATGTATATGTTGAGCGTATATGCCACGTATACACTGTATCATTGCCAAACTAAACCAAAAACAGAGCAGTTTCTCGATGGCCGGCCGGCCTGCTATGCGGTGGGCTACATATGGTGGTCTGGATGCTGCAGCGGCGGCTGGAGGATGAGATGAAAAAACCCAGACTGGTTATACGCTGTGATCATCATGTCCTGGTGGGCCTCCGTTGTAAACTGGGCCCTAAAGGAAAAACCCATTGGCCTACTGCTGAACCGGTTGATGTGTTCGTGCAAAAAGCTCAGAAAAATCTGCTGACATCTGCGAGGTGCTGGTGCCTCCTCCGCCTCCTCCTCCACCTCCTCCTCCTCCTTTGTGTGGTGTGATGCCGGCTCCTGCATGGCTCTTATAATATATCCATCATGTCCCGGCCCCCGAGGCTCAAGTCTCACATCAACCTGCCTCCCTTTCTTCAGTCTGTGATGTGTCTTCAGTCAGTCAAAGATACAGTCGGTCAGGACTCGTGCACAGGCTCACCGACCAGAACCACGTTGCAAATGTAACTCGTCTTGCAGTCGGATTCGTGTTTCTGATATGTTAACTTACGGCTGAAGGATTAGGCCTACATACCACACTGACCTGATTCTAAAATCCTATGCTATACTGTGTGTCTGATGTTAGGATGAAGGCTGAACTATAAGAATTGCACAGATCTCATTCATTTACCTCTCTCTCTCTCTCTCTCTCTCTCTCTCTCTCTCTCTCAGGACAGGCCACAGCCATGGAGATTGTTACACATCTCATCAACGACACCATAGAGTTCTACAAATGGAGCCTCACTATTGCAGGTGATGCTGTCGTTCATGTGGTTTGTACACCAGACGTCAGAAAAAAATACGTCGGTGTTTTTATATTTGTAATACCCTGTGATTATGCCTACTTGTGTTAGTACACATCTCAAGTTAACATTGAATGGAATTGGTTATTATCACCATCATTGTTACGGGGCTCTATGATATTATTGAAGGCCTGTACTGATGAATTGTACCTTTAGTTTTTTAACCAGCTGAATCCCATTGAGATCACAAGATCTCTTTTTTGAAAGTGTCCTGGCCAAGATAGCCGCAATACAGTGTTACATACAACATACAAGCAAACATTTAGCAACTCACAGAATCATATGCCTAAACAGACGAACAGCAGGAAACAGATCTAACTAATGTTCATTATCATATGTTTATGTATGTTTATATTAATTTTTTTTTCAGCCCATGGTGATTGTAGCTATACACCATGCCAACAAACTAAAATTTAAAACTGGGAATTTAATCCCTCTTCTACAATCACTGTATGAGGGTGGTTGGCGGGGCGGTCTGGGGTATATGGCAGGGCGGGGGATCGAGTCAATGGTCCAATAAATGGAATAGGCCCCTCCTACAACAGATGTCCCATTGAACACCCCCAACGACACCCCTCCAGGAACCCACTGTATAAGCTGGTGTCCCAACAGTAGAGGGGGGATGGGAAAGGACATGCAGAACCAAAATGAAAGCAAAAAAAACATATAATCTTTAAAGAAATCTTTTAGTCGGCACCACTTTTACCTGAAAATGAAACTGAGTCTTTATATTAACCCATATAATAATCTATATATTCAAATCTATATTGATTTATGATAAATAATAATAATAATTTCAAAGCGCTTTTACAATGGCAATAAAATACAAGGCTTATACAAAATCCAAAAAAAACAATCAAATATCAATAAAATGTCACATTAAAAAGTGTGAAAGCATATACTTAAAACCTGAAACTCTTGTCGGATCCATTTCAAAGCGTTGTGTGTTGAACTTGTGTTTGGCCCCTGCAGACAAGAGAGTGGAGAAATGGCCCCTGATGGACAACCCCCTGCCCACGTTGGCCATCAGCAGCTCCTACCTGCTCTTCCTCTGGCTGGGGCCCAAATACATGAAGAACAGAGAGCCCTTCCAGCTCCGCAAGACCCTCATCGTCTACAACTTCAGCATGGTCTTCCTTAACTTCTTCATCTTCAAAGAGGTGAGTTGGTCATCCTTTATCAGTCAGTGTTATGTTTACAACCACAGCACAACACATATAAATATACATATATATATATATATATATATATATATATATATATATATATATATATATATATATATATATATATATATATATATATATATATATGTCGTGCAATGGTGCAACGCAATAATTCAACATTAAAATACATCAATGTTGTATGTATTCAAAGGATGCTGTTGAATGTATTCTAATTTGCTCCATGAGTCCACCTATTTGATGTGCATCAAAAGTGAATGACTGAAAGACCTGCGATTTGTGATCTGTGCTTGTGTGGTGTTGTGCACTAAATCAAAACTGTGTTCTATTACCACAAGTCTTGCCTTTTTATCCCATATTATCGTGCATCCGTCCTTCATTCCTTCCATCGTACCTCAATGTCTCCCTCTGTCTTTTACTGTCTTACTCTTTCTAACACATAATCCTGCAATAACATACTGTATATCATAACTTTTCATGTTGTTTCTTTTCAGCTCTTCATGGCTGCGAGGTCGGCTAGCTACAGCTATATTTGCCAACCGGTGGACTATTCAGATGACCCTAATGAAGTCAGAGTGAGTCTTTCCAGCCATGTATTATTTAACAATGCTGACAATATTGTAATTACCCATTGGGACATTAATGAATAAACACTTGGATTCAAATATGTCTGCAGCTATGCTTGCAAGACGGGGTCTTGGAAACATAATACCTTTCCATTCACTGACCACCGCTTCTGTTATCAGATTTGGGGGTAGGCAGGCAAGTAGACGAACGCAAGGTGTTTAGTTTCAAAAGCTTCTCTTTCCTAGTTCATGACGTAGCTGCGTACCTGTAAATACATACACAGGAACTGGACGGTTCCTCAGAGATGAGATGAAAGAAGAGCATATCATTGAATTGAATTGAAAGGTTTTATTAAACCTTTGCCTGTTCATATTTCAAGAATATAATTATTAATATAATTATTATAATTATTTTTTTTATCTCTGCATATCTCTGTCTTCACTCTTAAATATATCTTACTGGACCCGTAATGTCTGTATTGTACTCAATGGCCTCACCAAACGCCAAACTAACCTCCCTCTCTCTCTCTCTCTCGTATATATATATATATATATATATATAAATCTTCTGTGAGGCAGGTGGCAGGGGCGTTGTGGTGGTATTTCATCTCAAAGGGAATAGAGTACTTGGACACGGTGTTCTTCATCCTGAGGAAGAAGTTCAACCAGGTCAGCTTCCTCCACGTCTACCACCACTGCACCATGTTCACCCTCTGGTGGATCGGCATCAAATGGGTTGCCGGGGGACAGTGTAAGTCACTTTTGGTTCTTCATTGTTATGGTCGGTGAGTATTCAAAGGTCCTATTAAAAACATTTTTATGTAGTTTTACAAATAATTTAAAAAAATGACACATCAACAGAGCTTTTAGAAAGGTGCTGAATAAAATTATCGCTTTTCCTAAAAAAAGATATTATGATTGTGAGTTAAATGACACGGTATCCCCATGTCATTTTTAAGGGTAAACTAAGTAAACCCCAAAATCAATTTTGATTCAGTTGAAAACGGTGAACATTTCTGTTATTTTCGACTAAAATGTATACTTTTTTAAATGGGGGTCTGCTACTTCCGGCCAAAAAGGATTTTCCAACCTTTTTTTATTTTTAACTCGTAGGCTATAGTTCTCCTGCCCAAACAGGGGTTTACTGACCCTTTAAAGAACCTGTTAGGCCTGCTATTGGATACTTTCGGTTTTGGTCAGTGTTATTTTTGTTCGATCCCTGAGATCCCAACATTTTCTTATTTTAACCTAAGGGTGGGATCGTAGCATAATGATTATTCATAATTCAAAATGTTCAGTAAATGTTTTACTTCAGATTAACTTTTTTCACCAACTTTGTTTATAGTGTGTTAAAACAAAATGTTTCTCTTTGTGCAGCGTTTTTCGGTGCACACATGAATGCAGCTATCCACGTGCTGATGTACCTGTATTATGGGCTGGCCTCCTGTGGACCAAAGATTCAGAAGTACCTGTGGTGGAAGAAGTACCTGACCATCATCCAAATGGTAAGAAATCCCTTTATTACGCTCTTGTTTCCTCATCTTTGTACCCTGAGTCTAGCTCAGGGTACTCTGGTTTCCGCCCATCTTCAAACGCTAAAGGGTTAAAAACCCAAACAAGAAGAGCCAACGAGAAGACTCATCATAACCTCTTTCTCCTCCACCCACCCATCCATCCGTCCATCCATCCATCCACCCCATATCTCCAGATCCAGTTCCACGTCACCATTGGCCACACAGCGCTCTCCCTCTACGTCAACTGTGACTTCCCCCACTGGATGCACTACTCGCTCATCTGCTACGCCATCACCTTCATTGTGCTCTTCGGCAACTTCTACTATCAGACCTACCGCCGCCAGCAGCCCCGTCGCGACGCCTCCGCCTCCTCCTCCTCCAAGCCGGGTAAGGGCCTGCCCAACGGGACCCTCAACGGCGTAAGCAGCAAGGCCGCCAACGGAGCTTCGGCAGCAGGAAGAGGAGAGGACAGCAAGCCCCAGGAGAACCCTGGCCGGAGAAAGAGGAAAGGAAGAGCCAAGAGGGATTAGGAGGAGAGGGTCTGATGATGATGATGATGATGATGATGATGATGATGATGATGATGATGATGATGATGATAATGACGACAACGATGACGACGACGAGGCCTCGCTTGTTGGGGCCCCTCCCCGGTGTCGTAAGTTTGGAGAGCAAAAAAAAACAAGAGACTTAAATTGGATGTAGAGGCGGAGGGGATGGAGGGAGGGATGGGGGGAGGGATGGAGGGAGAGATGAATTTGATTGGTGCATTGGTGGATGGATGGATGCATGCGTGGATGGATTTATCAGTGGATAGATGAATGAATGGATGGATGCATGCCTGGATGGACGGATGGATGAGTGGATGATTTGGTTAGGTCAATGTGTCATTTTGAGGTGAGTTTCTGTAGATATGAGATGCGATTTGCTGTAATTCGAGTAACACTTTGCAAGGAAACAAGGTGTACACAGTTATGCTAAAATGACCTTCATCAGAACTTAAAAATAATCAAGCAGTTTGTGGTGTAGGTCATATTTTAGTTGTGCTTCTCTTTGTGTTGCCAAGATGATTGGAATTGACTCTCAAATACCTAGAATAAAGCCAAGGTGTATTTGCTTATCTGGCTAAGATAGGAAAGGAGGGCAAAGAAGTTCCATTACAACCTGTAACAGTTTTCACAGTGACTGTACTGAAATACATAGCATATCATAAGTGAAGGGTCTCTCTGTCTCTCTCTGTCTCTGTCTCTCTCTCTCTCTCTCTCTCTCAAACACACACAGATTGTATGTAATATAACCCATCCATATACCTTATTACATTTGAATGCATATGTAATTTTGTACATTGCAATTTACATGAATTGATTTTAAAGAGAAAGAAAGGGAGGTCAGAGAGCCTACAAATACTATCCGTGTGAGCGTGTGTGTGTGTGTGTGTGTGAGAGAGAGAGAGAGAGAGAGAGTTTAACATAGTCCTATGAAGCAGACATTCCTGCTACAATCTACAAGAAGTCAAGTCCTTTCCTTCCCCTTGACACGGACGAGAAGGGGTGCTCTCCACTACAGTGGTGTCAACTGAAGTATGAAACAAATCGTACCTCTGCAGACACTGTATCCGAACCATCTCTGACGTTTTCTGACGATATCTGGTCCACGGACGGACGTTTATACATCTCTTTCTGTCTCTATCTGCGCAAATGCGTTTGTTTAGAATCAAAGTGACTTTGAAAGACGTGCTTTATACCCACTTGGTCCATGAAGATGGTTTTTATCCTATAGGCTTGCAAATGGGCTACTTGTCTGGTCTGTGTCTGGTCTGCTTTTGTCTGCCTAACATCCTATGGTGATCGATCGACTTCTCAGTTAAACCTGCTCAAACACTGCTATCTCTTCAAGAAAAGAAAACTTCTCATGTAAAACAGAAAAAAAAAATCGATAGTTTTTCTTCCCATAGATACAACCCGTGTCATGTAACGGCCCTGTATTTAACCCTGAATGGTGGTAAGTTTGATTAAAATGCCAGAAGAGATGATTCATCTACACTGAACAGCTGATGAATCACTACCATACCAATATATCACAATCATATTTTTTCCTGTGTGCAGTACAACGCGTACAAAAAAAGTGCTGAGCTCTACTTGTTATGTCATTAATTAAAATAATGCTATTTATTGTTTTTCTTTATGTAAAATATATTTTATATTTTATGTGAATGTGCTTGTATGTGAATTTGTTTTTGTTTTGTGTTGTAAATAATATTTTTTGTACATTGAGCCATTGGGATTGTTCCTAGTTCATCATGCATGGACATGCTCACATGGCCATGT
>JAOPHQ010000944.1:0-5000 GCA_030340625.1 Merluccius polli
CCCCCCCCCCCCCCCCCCCCCCCCCCCCCCCCCCCCCCCCGCTTCCCTCGTTTACAAACGATTTTGACATTTTCTTTGTTTCTCTCTGTGGAAGAAATCACTGTTTTATTGTTTTATTGTTTAGTCGATGGGAAAATGAAGACTTGTACTGGAGGTTCCTCTGGGTCTATAACATAATACTGTTGTCAGCTTATGTGATATTTATGTCTGGTAGGGACTTGTAATGTGTGTGATATACTATATTTGTGCGTTATGGTGTATTCTCTTTCTGTGTATGTGTCTCTCTGTCTGTCTGTCTGTCTGTCTGCATTTTTGTCTGTCTGTCTGTCTGCCTTTTTGTCTGTCTCTCTGCCTGTCTGACTGTCTGTCTGTCTGTCTCTCTGCCTGTCTGACTGTCTGTCTGTCTGTCTCTCTGCCTGTCTGACTGCCTATATGTTCATCTCTGTCTGTCTCTCTGCCCGTCCGTTCTGTCTGTCTGATTTTTTAGGAGACAAAGAACCCCTATTTGTTGCACTCACACACATCTTATGAGGCGGCCCTCCCCTATCCCTCCTCCTCCTCCTCTGCCCCTTCTCCTCCTCCTCCTCTCATCTCCTCCCCTCCTCTCATCTCCTCCCTCCTCTCCTTCCTACTCTCTCCTCCACCCCACTGGTCGGTTCAGGATAGTTAGATGGTCCTACACTGCCCCCTGCAGGAGGTATCATATAACATGCGTCGTGTTGCATCTGTTGTTTAAAATATAGTGGAGGCCATGTAAAGTTGAAATATTACATTTAAAGGAATTGAAAGTTATTTGGAGTCACGGACACAACAGTGTCATGTGATTTATTTATTTGACTTAGCCTACATATATTGGAGGCAGCCTCCGTCTTTTTCCTGTCGTCCCCACCACTTGTCTTCTGGCGATGCTGCTGCTGTCCTCCCTACCACCCCCCCTCTCTCACACACCCCTCCCCCTCCATCTCTCTCTCTCTCTCTCTCTCTCTCTCTCTCTCTCTCTCTCTCTCTCTCTCTCTCTCTCTGTGTCTCTCTCTCTCTCTCTCTCTCTCTCTCTCTCTCTGTGTCTCTCTCTGTGTCTCTGTCTCTGTCTGTCTGTCTCTCTGTCTGTCTCTGTATATTTTTTATCCTGTTTTGGTTAAATAAAGATGCATTTATTTGTAATAATTATTGTGAGGTTGCCTTTCCTGTGCTACAAATCCTGCTGAGTTGCAGGTATAGGCCAATGACTTATTATGGCCAATAAGTGTGTGTGTATTCTGGGTTCGTGTGTTTATGTTGGAAGGGGGGGGGGCCTGCGGAGTCCACGTGCCCAGGGGCCCGATATGTCATAATCCGTCTATGCTTCACAGCCTTACCTTTGCAATGGTGGACCGAGGGAGGTCCACCATCATGGATGTGCTTCTGCCAGAGGTGACATTTCACTGACACTGAGTCCATATGTTGTGCATGTGCATTCATCCCAATAACGTGATGTTTTAAAGTGTAATTACGACATGCAGTGTAAAGCTTGATGGATATTTACGGCAGGTTGGTCGGTTTGTATCGCCACACGAGACGTGGTTGTAATGCTGCGTTTTGTCCGCCAGTCGGCAGAAAAGTGTCATTTCTTTAGGCCTATTATAGATATAATATAGACTTGTACCATTTTTTTTTGGTAACATTTTACAAAATGGTATGACATGACATCTGTTAGCTAAGGCAATTGCTATTATTTTGTACAAACTCATCTCTATTTAGTGGATTAAACTCCTGTAACGTTCATCCATTTACTAAATACTAAACAATGGGAAAATACAGACTATAATTGTTCATTTAAAAAAAAAATAATCAATGCATGTTCCTATTTCCTGTCCATGACACACAGGCATGACATCATTGAGTGTTACATATTTCAATACAAGACCCAGCGAAATCTCCTTAGGGTTGCGTTTCCCAGTCCTGCAGCTCGTACATTATGTGTGATGTATGTGTTTCCTGTGTGTGTGGTATGTGTTTCCTGTGACGGGCCGGGGGGACGCGCTCGCGGAGCCGAGGCTCGCCCACGGCTCCCGACAGCTGCTTGGCCTGAGCAGAGGACGACAGGTGTGGAAAATACACACCGCCCTTTATAACACCCATACACACACTACCTCTCTCTCTCTCTCTCTCTCTCTCTCTCTCTCTCTCTCTCTCTCTCTCTCTCTCTCTCTCTCTCTCTCTCTCTCTCTCTCTCTCTCTCTCTCTCTCTCTCTCTCTCTTTGTATCCTGTTGTCTCTATTTTTATGTTTCCTGTTCTATCTATTCATCTCAATCTGTATAACTCCTGATCTATCTCTCTCTCGTAAATCTCTCCCTCTCTGTTTTTGTGTATCCTGTTCCCTCTCACACTCTGTCCATCTATCTATCCATCTATCCATCTATCCATCTATCTAGGATATCCATGCTGAGGATATCCATCTATCTATCCATCTATCTATCTATATATATATATATATATATATATATATATATATATATATATATATATATATATATCTTCTCTCTCTCTCTTTCTTTCACTCTCTCTTTTCTATCTCTCTCTCCTTCTCTCTACCCATGCTCTCACTGGCTCCACTTATCTCCGCAGGCTACTTTCTAGTGAGTTAACTTTACAAGGTCTTGACATTGGCGCCGGCCAACTCTGATGTTTCCTCGTGAACTTAACAGTCTGTAAATAGATTCACACTGGGCCTCAACATGCTAGCGAGCTGCTTAGTCTGACGTCTAACTCGTTCACCCATGCTAGCGAGCTGCTAACTCTAAGGTCTAACTCATTCAAGATTAACTGGACTGGTAAGTATTCAGATTTACATCATTCTATTAAAGTGGTATTCACGTTCAGATGTTGTATTTATTTTCCTAGTACCCCCTGCAGACCTTTGACGTACCCCTAGTGGTATATGTACCCCCACTTAAGAAACATTGGTAGTTAGTCAGTTAATTCTCTTGGTCAGTTAATTCTTGCCTCCAACTGGTCAGTTTGTTCTTGCTTCCGATTGGTCAGTCTTGGGTCCCTTGTCCCGCCTCCTGCTCTGAGTGCTGAGGACCACATGCGCTGAGGATCTGAGGATGTTTACCTATCAGGGATCCCCGTTGACCTCCGACCTCAGAGAGGATTTTCTGAGAGGGTGCTGATGACTGTTGAGTCTGTCATGACATGACACACACGCACACACACACACACACACACACACACACACATTCACTTCCCCTATGTTTTCCCCCAGGGAGCTGTAACCTGAAAATATTGTTGTCACCCGTCTGTTGACTCTGTGAGGAGAGGAGCCATGATGGCGGCCAGCTTGCTGGCGTGTTCTAAGCGTGTTCTCGCTCTAGCAGAGAAGTTGATTAATGTAAAGCCCTACACTGGCGTCTTCATTTTGGTTATTTTCTTTTAGATAAGCCAAGCTCTAAGAAGTGGTGTACCGCTTCCCTCCCAATTGAGGTACTTTTTTCTTTCAGTCTCGTCTCCTCATCACTGTATTCCACCTCTGGTTGTTGTGTCTGATTCCTTAACCTCCAGAGATCTCTTAAAGAAACGCAACAGGCGTGATGTTGGTGTTAAAACACACAGAGACCCTCCGATCCACGGTAACTCTCTCTTGTGGTGTCCACCTCTACGTAGACCAACGGTAACTCTCTCTTGTGGTGTCCACAAGAGTGGTCTACGTAGACCAGCCTGGAGCTCCCATCTGGAGGGTTCGAACAAGTTTAAAACAGACACAGAGAGATCACTCTGCCGATGACGACCATGAGTCTGTACAGACAGACAGACAGACAGACACAGGCGGCAGCAGAGCCAGAGCCTGTGCCAGTGCCAGTGCCAGTGCCAGTGCCAGCAGAGCCAGACAGATGATATGACAGACAGACTGGCGACTGGACAGACAGACAGCTGGACGGCAGGTCAGACAGAAAGGTTGGACAGACAGACAGATTGTTAGACGGACAGTTGGACAGGGAGGCGGCTGGACACACAGACACGTGGGCAGACAATATGACAGACATCACAGATGTTCCTGTGCAATGAGTGAGAGAGGCTGCAAACTTTTGTGAAACATGTTTGCGTGCGTGTGTATGTGTTTTCATGTATGTGCGTGTGTATGTATTTTCGTGTGTGTGTGTGTGTGTACACAGACGGCTCAGCCCAGCCAAGCCCAGTTTCATGTGGGGAAGCCCCGTGACGCATGGGAGCAGAGGCTTCAACATGTCGGCAGGTGTTGGTTCTGTGGGTCCAAGGCCCAGTAGACAGCAGGAGTCACTGGGGGTCTGAGGAGGATCGGCGGTGGAGATCCGGCTGGGTTCCATGTGTTTCCTTACTCAACGCCTGGACGGAGATCGAGGTAGCAGACCCTATACCTTTCCTCACCAGCACACAGGACCCTCTCTACCAAAACCAGCTGTCCTGCTTCTGTCCACAACTCCCATTATTCTCTCTCTCTCTCCCTCTCCCACTCTCTCCCCTGCTCTCTCCTCCCATTCCCCCCCCCCCCCTTCTTTCTCCTTTGCCTCTCATTTGCCTGTGACTGACAGCACATGTGTTGGGGTACTTGGGAGGGCAGGGGGGGGCCTGAAACCCTAACCCCTGTAGCCCCCCCCGCCCCACTCTCTGAGACATAACCCTGCTATGAGGGGGGGCGGGGTGGGGTGGGATGGGATGGGAGGAGCTACGCGGGAGCCACAGTTGGAGCGAGTGAGACAGGCGGTCAGAAAGACATAGCAAGATAAGGAGACGGAGACAGAGAGAGAGAGTGGGGAGAGACAGAGTGAGACGGAGAGAGAGAGAGAGAGAGAGAGAGAGACAGGGAGACAGAAAGAGACAGAAAGAGACAGACAGGGAGACAGTGAGACAGAGACAGAGACAGAGAGCGAGACAGGGTGACAGCGAGAGAGAGAGACAGAGAGCGGGAGACAGCGAGAGAGAGAGACGCGGCGAGAGAGACAGGGAGACAGAGAGAGAGAGAGAGAGAGTGAGATCTTGGGGG
>JAOPHQ010000944.1:7500-30000 GCA_030340625.1 Merluccius polli
GAACACTAGCTGAATACCAAACCTTTATTTAAACAGGACAACAAGATGTGCTTAATATAGTTTGGTATACTAATAACATAACACTGTACACATGCAGTGTGTCGTGTTGTTTTCAAAGTGTAGTGTAGTGTTTCATGGTGGAGTGGAATGCGGTGCTGTGTTGAAGTGTAGCATTGTGTAGCCTGTGGGTGGTTTTGGTGGAGACGTGTATGTGTTTATGGGTGTGTGTGTGTGTGTGTGTGATGCAGCTGTTGCCAGATGCCAGCTCTATGAAGCCATTCGTCCCATTGGCTAATCCCTGCGCCGGAAGAGCTGCCAGCTGCTCCCATAGCGGAAAATCACCCACAAACACCAACCAATCACCCACCAGACAGCAACCACACACCAACCAAACAACCACACACCAAACACCAACCACCAACCACACCCCAACCAAACAACCACCAACCAAACACCAACCAATTACGAAGCGATCACTGACCACCGATGAGATGGCCAGCTGCTTCTGAGCTCATCACTCAAAGCCAGTTGCTCTGGAGCGGGTCTGGTTCACCCCGGGTCTGCTAGGTGGTTTTGGGGGGTGTATCCTAGAGAGACAGAGAGAGAGGGAGAGGAACTAGGAAGTCTGGGAAGATGATAGACTGACTGATATGAAGAGTTTACATTACTGTTGTTCCTCCTGGAACCTTCCGTTCCGTGGTTCTTTGGTTTCCCTGAATTTCCCGCCTGGGATTGTTAAAATCTTATCTTTAGCGTCGTATTATCTCAGCAAAGGTCGTCTTGGTGATCGGTGATGTTGCTGAAAACACATTGCCTCTTGGGAGATAGAGTAAGAAAGGAGACACCCTCACACCTTTGAGTGATGATCTACAATCATTGATCTACACAATGTGTTTAATATAGGAAGTTGCCTTTGATTATTGTTCATTTTAACCATGTTAGTCTACCGTCTGTGTGGGTGCTTATGTGGCTGGTGTTCCTCTAAATGTGATATTCTAAAAATATATTGTACATTTGTACATTTGTTTTTAAGTTTGTTATGACCAAGTCCTATTTTAACTGTGACACGCCTGCCATAAACCAATCAAATCTTTACTCAGCATTCTTTAGCACTCTGACAGCCCTACACACAAAAATAGCTTCAGGGGAGGGAATTCATGACTTAGCAGGCTAGCTGGTTAACTAGCTAGCTGACTGGACGGATAGCCAGTTAAGTGGCTAGCCGGCTGGCTTGCAGGTTGGTTCACTGGCCTGGTTGGGTGGCTAGCTGGTTAGCTAGCAAGCTCATTAGCTGGCTAGTTAGTTAAGAGTTTAGCTGGCTGGTTTGTTGGTTGGTTTGGTTGGCCTGGTTGGGTGGCTAGCGGGTTAGCATGCCAGCTCCATGTCCTGCTCTGTGTGGGGGACCAGATGGAGGAGAGCCACCTGTGTGACCTCCTGACACCAGGAATGTCCAGCCTCTTCCATGTGAAGGGCGTGTGGTCAGGTGGCGCGCTGACCGCTCTCAACACACATTCCTTAGGATACAGTGGAGGAGGGGGAGGAGCTAAAATCACTTAGCAACCAGATTTATACTTTATAGCATTATATGTTCTGCCCATATATGGGATTCCTGTTCCATCCGCTCACGAGGCCAATAGATCAATAGAGCGTAACAGTGACCGCCCCTTTTTAACAGCTCCGGTGCCGGAAGTAAATTTCCCATGCATTTATCTCGTCCACTTTTCGTATAATCCTTATAAAAAGAGTATTAAGCCTTTAACCAAGCCGATCGTTCGTTGTGGTAGTCGTGACCATATTATGTTTGATTCGGGCATAAAAAGAATTTGGAAAACGGAAGAAAAGCCAAAGGTACTTTATTTTGTTGACCGAGTGAGGAACTACTCATCCCGAATCAAACATAATATGGTCACGACTACCACAACGAACGATTGGCTTGGTTCAAGTCTTAATACTCTTTTTATAAGGATTATACGAAAAGTGGACGAGATAAATGCATGGGAAATTTACTTCCGGCACCGGAGCTGTTAAAAAGGGGGCGGTCACTGTTACGCTCTATAGAGGCATAATTTAATAACCAACAATTATTGTCTTAACAAAATATTTAGATTATTGTTAGAATATAATTTGTTATGATTTGCCTTTACACTTTTCAATGTTTGACAACCTTCATTGTTACCTAAAAATCTGTTAATGTATTATGTTGACTATCCACCCCATTAATGTATTATGTTGACTATTCATCCATGTAATAGTTTGTCACCATGTAGTATACAATACATGCCTGTAACTACTTATATGAAGTTTTATCTATTCTTAGGTGAAAGGAAGCTAGGGTAACATTAGCAGCTTGGCAGTTGGTGTGTTTGTTGGTTGCTGGTTGGTGTGTTCCTCGGTTGGTGTGTCTGGTGGATTAGTGTGTGTGTTTATGTCTGGCCTTCAAGCTCTCCAAACTTACCATTAACACTGCTAATAATACAATAATAATACAACAATAACACTGGTAATAATACTTATTATATTACAATAATGAGATAATAAACTTATTCTAGACTCGTAAAGGATACTCAGGTATTCATCAATACTTCACACATTTATCTAACAAAGTTCTCATTCAGTTCTAACGTGTTCCCCAATAACAGGTCCTCTCCTCCATGTTTAAAACCTTGGAGTGAAGGTTCGGCCTGTAAACACAGCCCAGAAAAGTGTGTGAGTGTGAGTTTGAGTGTGTGTGTGTGTGTGTGTGTGTGTGTGTGTGTGTGTGTGTGTGTGTGTGTGTGTGTGTGTGTGTGTGTGTGTGTGTGTGTGTGTGTGTGTGTGTGTGTGTGTGTGTGTGTTTCCAGCGGCTGTCAGATGCGTCTAATTGGTAACCTGACACAGTGAAGTGGCCTCCGCCAGGTCTGGTGAAGACATCACCGGTGATGGCGGTGGTGGTGGGACAATAAGTTCACCTCCTGTGGCTGGGGGTCAGGTTTTAGGGACAGAGTGAGACAATGATGAAAGAGGAGGTCAAATCTAACAAAAAAACCCTTGTTAGGTGGTTGGCTGGATGGTGGCGCCGCATGATTTAGTTAAAGAGGAACCAAACTGCCAAATTAGGCCGTCCTCGCTGGTGAAACTGGATATCAAAGAAAGATATGGTTTCTGATTGGTTTAAATTAGTGCCAAGTGATGCCACATGTAAGGGATAATGTAAACCCTGACAGGGTGATGCAGGACCTCAACGTGAAGCGGAGGGGTCTCACTAAAGAAATCAATAATTTGACACAAAATATAACAACAACAAAATATTTGATTGATTTAAAAATTATTTATTGCTTGCGCTAAAAAAAATAGTCCACTAGATTCTACAGTTGGTGTCCATAGCAACGGTCTGTTATTCATAGTAGCGGTCTGCTATTCAGAAGTAACAGGCAAGAGATAAAAAGTGACCACCAGTTTCAACCAATCAGAAACCACAAGCATTTGAAGTATTTGAGTCTCCTTGTGTGTGGTTAGATTTTAGTGTTTGATTCCGATGACAAAAAAACATTATCAAGTAATATAAGAGAAAATCGCTGTTGCGACGGTGCACAAAACAACAGACAAAACAAAGAGCACACATAAAGGCTAACGGCAAACTACACGGTTGTATACAAGCGTCTTAAGAGAGTTGGAAGTGGTCGAGAAAGGTTACAGGTTCAGCATGTGTTGTTTCACTGGATCGACTTCAAGAACTCAAACCACCAATCATATCAAACTAAAAATAAATAACATAAAAGTATGAATAAGGTCCCAATAGAATAAAAAATAAAGTAAATAAAAACATATAGTATATATATCAAAGTACAGCAGTGTTTCCCAACGTGACCCATGACCCCATTTTTCAGTCTGAAAAATCTTGCAACCTCAACGTGTTTTTTGTTGAGCATCTGCTTCCCCACACATTGTTTGAACCCAACCAACATCTGCCTGTAATATCATTATATCCCAGTTTGCTTATGGCTACAAATCATTAGTTAGTATATAATCAATGTGGTATATAAGTTTTACACTTTACAGTAAAAAATCTAATATCTGTAGCTTACAAGTTAGCAAACTCTATATGCATATCAGGCAACCCCAACTGGGGTCACGACCCCAAGGTTGGGAACTCCTGAAGTACAGTATAAATATTAAAGTACAGTGCAGTGTAAAGGTACACAAAACCCCCATTTGGATTTGAACTTCCCCTCCATCTGACTTCCAGCCAGCGGAGGAGTCGTTCAGTCTAAGATCTCCTATAGCCCGATTCCGGCAACAGGAGAACAAGATGAGTCGGGGGTCGGGACTGAAGGGACCGCGGAGAATATGGAGCAGTCTAAGATTAGCATCCTCCCCTCCTCCCCTCCTCCCCTGCTCCCCTCTCCCAACTCCCATGCATGCCAGACATGGCCTGCATAGCCGCAGCAGTGTCCTGCAGCATACCAAAGGATCAGCTTTAAGCCCCGCTGTCCAGGACACAGCCAGGGCCACCAGGGCCCTCAGGAAGTCCTGGTGTAGTCCTCGATTTATGGTTCTGCTCGGCTTGCTGTGAGCGGTTAGCGGTGATCTGCTAGCTGTTAGCGGCGGTAGCCATACATGGGTTTTGCACTTTGGAGCCATGTTTCAGTTTTGGTGTTTACCCGGTTTGATTTGAATTCATAACACTTTGCAGTTTGATACATAGCAACTTTATTATCTAATATCCACTTTATTGTGGATATTAGAGGACAGAGCATTGACGTGACATTTTAACATGTCAAACATTAGTCACATTAGAGGGTGTGTAGGTGGCATGCCGCGCTGCAGGGGAGAGACTTGACAGATTTGCTGAATCTTCAACGTTCTCCGGGAACAGAATTCAAAGCATCACATGGACATGTGTTGGTGTGTGTGTGTGTGTGTGTTTGTGTGTGTGTGTGTGTGTGTGTGTGTAAGAGGAGCCTCAGAAGTGAGTCAGGTGCAGAGTTAGGCATAAAGGAGAATCTGTGAGCAAGACCTCACGGTGGGAGCAAACTGGAACTAAATCCATAGCCGACAGCTGCCCTGTGTGTGTGTTTGAGCATGTGTGTGTGTGTGTGTGTGTGTGTTTGAGCATGTGTGTGTTTGTGTGTTTGTGTGTGTGTGTGTGTGTGTGTGTGGGAGTTTATGTTAAGTATGTTTTTTGTGAAAATGTATGTGTGTGTGTGTGTGTGTGTGTGTGTGTGTATGTGACATGGTGAGTGTGTGAGCGTGACACGGTGAGTGTGTGAGCGTGACACAGTGAGTGTGTGAGCGTGACATGGTGAGTGTGTGAGCGTGACTTGGTTGAGGGATGTGCTTGTTTGTGATACCAGCCGTGTTTTTTTCTCAACTTGTCTTCAGATTATTTCACACCAAGATCAAAGCAGATCAAAGCAAAGCTGTTTATTAGCCAGTGAAACCTGAGCAGAATGCCTCTACACCCCGCCCCCCCGCCCCCCCGCACCCTCACCCCCATCTCCCAAAGCGTCACCCCTGCCCTCCCCAATCTCATGGATTGCACATTAGCGGAAGAAGCTTAGGGCACGACAGCTATTGGATAGAGATATCCCCTCTGTTCTACAGCCTGTCCCATGTTCACACACACACACACACACACACACACACACCCATGCACACACTTGCCCACACGTGGCAGCGTTTCAAACAGGTGGGAGATGTATTTGTCTCTGCTGCGACAGAGCGTTATTGAGACATAACAGTGTGTAGCGTTAAACACACTGTCTTATTTTCTTGTTTCTTGTTTTCAAGCTGGAGGTGTTGGAGAAGTTTCCGTGTTCGTATCGTTACATCCTGTTGTTTTCGTTCATATAAAACAAAGACATTAAGCCATGAGTCTGTCTCAAAGTAAAATATTTTTTAAAAGTATTGGTTTTGTTGCGCGTGAAGGAAGGACAATAAGAAGGACAATAAGCTACAAGTCTTCTTGCCTGACATTATACATTATAATGTCAGCATCATCATCAACCTTTATTTTACCAAGAAAGTTCTTATTTATATTAACCGCCTGGCATGGGGCAAAAGGCCTCTTGTGGGAACAGGGGCTGGGATTAAAAGGTCAGACAGACAGACGGACACAGAGAGACACAATGATAAAAACAGGGGAGCAGCCGATACATATGAGGCAACAACTCACATGAACAGGCATAAGTCCTAGCCCAATAGACAGCACAGACTATGGTAGTACAGGGGACATCATGTCCTAGCCCAATAGACAGCACAGACTATGGTAATACAGGGGACATCATGTCCTAGCCCAATAGACAGCACAGACTATGGTAGTACAGGGGACATCATGTCATAGCCCAATAGACACACACCCTAACACAGACTATGGTAGTACAAAACAAAACAACAGGGCAAGGAGCAATAAACAATACAGTACAGTACAGCATCACAGATGACATATGCCAGCACACATGACAGTAGCAAGATCACACATAGCAGCACATAGCAGTAGTGGAGGTAGTATAGAGGAGCTAGAGAACTAGGCTAAGATTAGGGATGGACAGTAATAATTTAATGTAGGGATGAAGAAAGTCCATCTCATCTTATCTGACATTGGTTTCATGTCCCGCAGGGTCCATGGGTACCGGGTCTAAACCCTAAACCCAACGCTGGGGAATCTGAACTCATTGTTCTGAGGCCATGGGTACCTCGGGGTCCGGGGTCATACCGGGTCAAGAGGGACTGGATCATCCCTCCCATCCGCGTGCTGGAGAACAGCAAACACGTTCCTGAAGACCTGGTCCAGGTAAGACGGCCGGCGTCCACCAAACAGGGCTCATCACGCTCAAAACCTTTCTGAAGTACAAAATCAAAACAACCATCCAAACGACGAAACAGACCAGAGTTACGACGGAAAGATGAAGGAAACATTTGGGTACTGAAGAGTAGATGGGGACAACTCTAGTTTCAACAAGTCCTGCCGTGTACTGACTGTGTAGATGATCCATTAGAAATGGTTGAGTGGAAATACCAAGTGTCAGCAAAACACCAGTGTTTGGTGCGACATGAGACCTTTATAGGTAAACCATGGAAGCAACAAAGCCTGTAGTCTTAGACAATCCGTGTATCATTCGTTCTTTACATATTCAATTGAGAATCCAAAATCGGAAAATGAAAAAGCAATTTGTTATTTCCTTATTCGTTTATGAATCTGATACCAAAAAACAAATAACGGTTTGTTTTTCGTACTTTCGATTTTATGCTCTGATCAAAAATAGGAAATTAAAAAACGGGGCCACGGGCCGAACTTGATTTTGATATTTAATTTCTCCGATTTGTGTGACCAGGAAGTTATTGACTTCTTTGTGTGTTGCACTTGATAAGCTTGCAGCAAATTCGTCAACAGTTAAGTGTGAAAGAAAGCCTGAAAAAACAGAATCACGCAGTGATTGTAAGTCAATGAATCAGTATTATTTGGAGTAATTTGGTATCGACACCATGGCCGCACTGGAACCATACGTTAATTAAAGACTTATTTGAAACTGGCAAGACGCATGCAGAGATTTCCACCATGCTGCAGCAGATGGGCATCCAGCGATGCTCTGAAATGAGTGTTGGAAGATTCTGTGTTCAACACGACCATAAGTGAAAAACACATGTATCGGACAAAGAGATGGAGAGGGCTGTGATTGGATCAATATAAGTCAATATAAATATAAGACTTCCTGGTCACACAAATCGGATAAATTAAATATCAAAATCAAGTTCGGCCCGTGGCCCAGTTTTTTCATTTCCTATTTTTGATCTGACCATAACATCGAAAGTACAAAAAACAAACCGTTATTTGTTTTTTGGTATCAGATTCTTAAACGAATAAGGCAATAACAAATCGTTTTTTCATTTTCCGATTTTGGATTCTCAATTGAATATAAAAAGAACGAATGATACACGGATTTTAGACACTCCCAAGCAGTTTCCAATGATATATCAGATCGGACGGGCTTATTACAGGCCTGCGACAGCCACAGATACCAGATACCAGACCACAGCATTTGATTTATTGATTGCTGTCAGTATGTAAAGATAATTTCAACAAATATGGCAAAAAATGCTTTTAAATTACACTGCCGACTCTAGCTTTAATGTCATGTATTTAAACACAAACGCATTGTAGCCCAACAGCCCTCCTCTCATGTGTCTCCCTCCAGATCAAGTCGGACAAGATCTTCACCAGCCAGGTCATCTACAAACTGGAGGGGCCCGGCGTGGACCAGGAACCCAAGAACCTGTTTGAAATCGACGATAAGTCTGGAATTATCCGGAGCAAGCAGCCGCTGGACCGAGAGAAGCATAAAAGTTTCAAGGTGAGATGACCTGAGAACTAGTCTCAACACAGACCTCTAAACGGTGTGCATCAGATTTGGACTCGGGTAAATGGGCTGCAGTCATATAGCGCATTTCAGACCAGTGGCCCTCTTTTAGAGGGCTTTACAGTTTTTG
Source organism: Merluccius polli (assembly GCA_030340625.1). Lineage (NCBI taxonomy): Eukaryota > Metazoa > Chordata > Actinopteri > Gadiformes > Merlucciidae > Merluccius > Merluccius polli. Next base: position 15,967 of record JAOPHQ010000944.1, read on the forward strand.
CTTCACATTCACCCATTCTTATACACATCCATACACACATTCATACACCGATGGCGGTGTCAGCCATGCATGGCAACAGCTAGCTGGTCGGGAGCAGTTAGGGTTAGGTGTCTTGCTCAGGGACACCTCGATACTTAGCTAGGAGGAGCTGGGGATCGAACCAGAAACCTTCCGGTTGCCAGACGACCCGCTCTGATCCCTGAGCCACTGCTGCACAAAAACAGACCTAATATGAAAAACACCTACCACTAAGGTGCAAAACAAGTTTCCATGTCCTGCTAGCCACGTGCTGGGTGTTTATGTCTCCTGCTACCAACATGGCTGGTTAGCGAGGTCAGAGGTCGGTCTGTTGGGCTTGTAATGGCCGACCAGGGAGACACTTCTCTGCTATGTGGAGCAAACATCTGGAACGTTTCTACAAGCACATGTAGTATGTTTTGGAAACCATCAGTTTATGGCACGGATGGCCCAACAGACAGAGACAGATAGAGGAAAAGGATATTATGTATGTATCTCTAAAAATATTCAAATGTCATGTTTCTGTAATAATAATGGGAAAATGACAACATGTGGGGTTCTTATAAACTTGGTATCTGTGTGTGTGTGTGTGTGTGTGTGTGTGTGTGTGTGTGTGTGTGTGTGTGTGTGTGTGTGTGTGTGTGTGTGTGTGTGCGCGCACACGCATGTGTGTAGTTGAAAGCCTTCGCCCTGTCTACCAGCGGGCAGAGGCTGGAGAACCCGACCATCATCGAGATCATGGTTCTGGACCAGAACGACAACAGACCCTCCTTCATCAAGAACCAGTTCACTGGCTCCGTGTCTGAGTTCTCCGTCCCAGGTGCGGCCTCGCTGCCGGGCTACTGCCTGGACCGAATGTGACTAACCACACCTTACCTAACCTGACCTTAACTTAACTTAAATTACTTAACCTTGTCTTCCCGTATCGTCCGTACTTGCCTACTTGCCTTGTTATGTTATGCTAATGAGGAATACACTGGAAACTTAATTTACCTCAACTTACCATTCCTTACCTTTACTTTACCTTTCCTTACACTACCCTACCAAACATCACCTTACCTTACCTTACCATAACCATAACCATAATCATACCTTACACAACTCTACCAAACCTGATTATGGTTAGGGTAAGGTAAGGTAAGATAAGGTGAGATGTCACCTTATCTTACCTTACCTTACCGTACCCTAACCATAATCATACCTAACCTTACACTACCCTACCTAACGTCACTTCACCTTACCTTACCTTACTAAAACCATAACCATACCTTTCTTCACCTTACCATACCAGCATAACATACCTTCCCTTCCCTTCCCTGCCAACAGGAACGTCGGTGATGTCGGTATCGGCCAGCGATGCGGACGACCCGTCCACGGACAACGCCATCCTCAGCTACTCCATCCTCAGCCAGGAGAGTGAACCCGCCAACGCCGTCACCAAGGTCATGTTCGGCATCAACAACGAGACAGGCGCCATCTACACACGAGACGTCGGCTTGGACCGCGAGGTAACCGAGACGTCACAACCATAAGCTCACCTCCGTCTCATACAATACAGCGGTTCCCAACCAGGGGTACGCGTGCCCTAGGGGGGTACGTGAGCAGGGTCCGGGGGGAACTTCGATTTTTTTCTTTGCTATACCAACACCTATACCTGTGTTGTGTCCCAGGTGGTGAAGAGCTTCAGGCTGAGGCTGCAGGTAGCTGACATGTCTGGCATGGGACTGACCAGCGAGGGCGTGGCCATCGTACACGTGACTGACATCAATAACCACGCCCCCCAGTTCAGCCCCAGCATGGTCAGTTCCTATACATGTCCTCCACCTCCCCTTGTACTCCACCTCCACCTGTCCTCCACCTGTCCTCCACCTGTCCTCCACCTGTCCTCCTCCACCTGTACTTTTTTTTTCCCATGTACAATTATTTTAACTTTTGTCAACTTATTTGTCCATTTAATTATTATCATGCATGTTTTGTGTGAGGTGTGTGTGTATCACACATGGTCTGTGTTGTGTATGCTGTACGTGTTGTGTGGGTGTTGGGGGTGATGTGTGTGTCTGATATGTGTGTATAAAGTTGTGTGTCTGTTTTGTCAGTTGGTGTATATATTGTGTGTACCTGATATGTGTATTGTGTGTTGTGTCTAATGTGTTCTGTATTGAGTTGTGTGTGTCTGTTCTGTCTGTCCTTTGGTGTATGTTGTGTATATATTGTCTGTACCTGACAATGAGTTGTGTATTGTGTTGTGTGTGATGTGTTGTGTGTACTTTGTCGTGTGTTATATGTTATGTGCACTGTGTCCTGTGTATGTTGTGTGTCCTTTGGTGTATGGTGTTGTGTGTGTCTGATGTGTTGTGTATTTGGTCATTTGGTCATGTTGTGTTTATATTATGTATTGTGTGTGTGTGTGTGTGTGTGTACAGTACCACGCATCGGGGGTGGAGAACAGGAAGGACTACGAGTTGTGCCGGGTCAACGTGACCGACCGAGACGACCGCGGCACCGGCAACTGGGAGGCCAAGTACACCATCGCCCGTGGCAACGCCGGTGGAAACTTCGACATCCACACGGACCCAGTCAGCAACCAGGGCGTGGTGACGGTGGTGAAGGTACGGCACGACGGCGCGCTGAGGGATAACAGCGGGGAATGCGTTTTCGTTTTCTGCCAGGATGTCAGAATGCTAGCGATGACATCCACCTCGTCCCCCGTTATGAAGCACGTTGGCTATCAAATGCTTGAACGTGTGCCAAGGCGCCAGTTGTTGGGCTATATTTGTATCACAAAGAGCTGCGAATTACTGCTCACGCGTGTCGTTCCTTTCACTGCTACTCTCATTTTCATTCATACATGCTACTTTTACTGTGGTTGTTTACTAGTAAATAGTGCAGTTTTTAGGGTCAGACTTAACTTGTATGAAGATAAAAGCTGAAGTGACATTGAGCCGCACACTCAGTTCTACAGCACCATCTAGTGGTGGGCTGTGTCCTATACAGTGACATTGGGTTGGGTCACAGTTGGGACAAACTGCTTAACATTCAAAAGATACAAATAGATAACAGTTCAACGGTTGTTTGTCCAGTTGATATGTTGGACATGTGTTGCACATATTGATAGCCTTAAGCTTTTAATTTGGCTTAAGCTTTTGATTTGAGCTCATCCAGATTTGAGATGATTTGACATTCTCTACTTTTTCTTATTTCTTCTAATTTTCCCTGGACAGCCTCTGGACTTTGAGGGCCAATCAGAATACACCCTGGTTCTCACCGTGGTCAATCAGAACCCGCTCAGCTCCAAGGCCCCCAACTTTCCAGTGAGCAGCGCTACGGTGGTGGTGAGGGTTGTGAATGAGAACGAGGCGCCACGCTTCAGAGAAGACCCCATCCAGGTCCTGGTCCCAGAGTCCGTAGCGCCCGGGACCATCCTGAAGACCAACCTGGCCTATGACCCAGACCAGACGGGCCTGAGGTACCAGCTGCTAGCCCGAACTGTCCCTGTTTTTCATTTCAGAAGTCTGGTCACCTGACCCTCTAGCCTCTAGCAGCCTCTAGCCTCTAGCCTCCAGCCTGCCAAGTCCATTTCATTGTATTTGTATCCTATAATCACAGTTCCAGTCTCAAAGGCTTCACAGGCTACACATTACACGACACCCCCTAAGCCCTCTAAAGGACAAAGGAAAAACTCCCCCAAATCCAAGGGAAGGAACTGGGTTCAAACCCAATGTCTCCAGTCTACCTGTAGGCATTGCTGAGAAAGACATCCTAACTAACCCCTACCTGCTCCTTAATGACATGTATCTAAAACGATTCCCTGTCACTATGGTCTGCAAAATGACTAATCAGCAGTGATAGTAGTAATGGTAAAACATATTTCAACAAACTAAGTATTCTGGTCATTTTGTGCACATGTATATGAAATGACAACTGTTGTGTTTTCAGGTATGACATAGTCACAGATCCTGAGAGGTGGTTGGACGTTAACAAGCTGACTGGTGACATCATCACCAGGAGACCGCTCAACATCCGATCCCCCCACCTCAAAAACGGCGTCTACAACGCTGTTGTCAGGGCAACAGGTCTGTGGAACCCATCCCATGTTGTTATACGTTGTTTACATGTTGTTCACATGATTTTTACTATTGTTTACTATTGTTTGCTCTTGTTTACATGTTGCGTAATGCTGTTTACTACTACAAACATGTTGTTTACATGTTGTTTACTCTTGTTGACATGTTGTTTGCTGTGGTTCACTGTAGATGCGGAAGGCATGGCCACCAGCGCCACCCTGCTCATCACGCTGATGGAGACCAACGACTACCCCCCCCAGCTGGTCCCTGTGAGTGGCATCGTGTGTCGCCCCGGCAACCATCCCGACTCCTTCCTCCTGCTGACCGCCGTGGACGAGGACCTGGCTCCGCACGCAGAGCCCTTCACTTTCGAACTGCTCGACGAGATGACCGTCAACTGGACCGTCGTCCCAGTCAACAGTGAGACCAGAGACAAACCTTAACGCTCTTTACCTGCTAGCGTAGCATTGTCTAGTGCAGGGGTTCCCAACCTCGGGGTCGCGGCCCCACTTGGGGTTGCCTGATATGCATATGGGGTCTCACGAGATTGCTGACTTAAGCTATAGATATTTGGTGATCCATTTGAGTAAACCTATCCTTTTTTGTAAAAGGTCTCATAGTTGTCCCAAGTGACCATCTAATGATTCATAGCCACAAGCAAACGACTACTAATCATTTGGTGTGAAGTAGAGCGATGCGATTACATTCGCCGGGACATTGAAAGTACCGGCAGATGTTGATTGGGTACAAACAATTTGTGTGGAAGCAGATGCACAAAAGTTAGAGTTGGGGTTGCAAACATTTTCAGAGTTAGAAATGGGGTCACGGGCCAAAAAAGTTTGGGAACCACTGGGTTTCTCAGTGGTTCCCAACCTAATCCCAACGCAACCTAATCCCAACGCAATCTAGTAGGCGTCCTTCAGCCAGCCAGACTCCTCCCTGCTCCTTCATAGCAAGCATCTGCTAAATGTCTTCCTAGTAAATACATGGTATAACTCCCCATGTGTCCCCCCCCCCCCCCTCCAGAGACGCACACACGGCTCCACTCCCTGGTGGAGCTAGAGGTGGGCCAGTACACTGTGGATGTGCTGGTCTCGGACAGCGGGACCCCCTTCCTCAGCTCCTTTGCCCAGGTCAACGTCACCGTCTGTGCCTGTGACCGCTTCTCCCAGTGCCGGTCGGAGACGGCCGCCATCTTGGGCTCCAGTGTGGGCATCAGCTTCATCGCTGTCGCCATCGTCATAGCAGCCAGCCTACTCCTGCTCTGTGAGTCACTGGGGTGGTGGTGGGGTGTGTGTGTGTGTGTGTGTGTGTGTGTGTGTGTGTGTGTGTGTGTGTGTGTGTGTGTGTGTGTGTGTGTGTGTGTGTGTGTGTGTGTGTGTGTGTGTGTGTGTGTGTGTGTGTGTGTGTGTGTGTGTGTGTGTGTGTGTTCCCAAAGTCAGCTGGAATAGTTCCCAGTCCCCTAGACCCACCCCTCAGATTGTGATTACAGATGAATAGATGATGGATGGATGAATGGACCATTAGACGAATGGACGGATGAGGGATAGATTGCTGCTCTGTACTACAGTGCTGCTTAGCTGTAGTCTCCTAGCTCTCCTGTCGCCTAGCTGTAGTCTCCTAGCTCTCCTGTAGCCTAGCTGTAGTCTCCTAGCTCTTCTGTCCTAGCTGTAGTCTCCTAGCTCTCCTGTAGCCTAGCTGTAGTCTCCTAGCTCTCCTGTCGCCTAGCTGTAGTCTCCTAGCTCTCCTGTAGCCTAGCTGTAGTCTCCTAGCTCTCCTGTAGCCTAGCTGTAGTCTCCTAGCTCTCCTGTAGCCTAGCTGTAGTCTCCTAGCTCTTCTGTCCTAGCTGTAGTCTCCTAGCTCTTCTGTCCTAGCTGTAGTCTCCTAGCTCTTCTGTCCTAGCTGTAGTCTCCTAGCTCTTCTGCCCTAGCTGTAGTCTCCTAGCTCTTCTGCCCTAGCTGTAGTCTCCTAGCTCTTCTGTCCTAGCTGTAGTCTCCTAGCTCTTCTGTCCTAGCTGTAGTCTCCTAGCTCTTCTGCCCTAGCTGTAGTCTCCTAGCTCTTCTGTCCTAGCTGTAGTCTCCTAGCTCTTCTGTCCTAGCTGTAGTCTCCTAGCTCTTCTGTCCTAGCTGTAGTCTCCTAGCTCTCCTGTAGCCTAGCTGTAGTCTCCTAGCTCTTCTGTCCTAGCTGTAGTCTCCTAGCTCTCCTGTAGCCTAGCTGTAGTCTCCTAGCTCTTCTGTCCTAGCTGTAGTCTCCTAGCTCTTCTGTCCTAGCTGTAGTCTCCTAGCTCTCCTGTAGCCTAGCTGTAGTCTCCTAGCTCTTCTGTCCTAGCTGTAGTCTCCTAGCTCTTCTGTCCTAGCTGTAGTCTCCTAGCTCTTCTGTCCTAGCTGTAGTCTCCTAGCTCTTCTGTCCTAGCTGTAGTCTCCTAGCTCTTCTGTCCTAGCTGTAGTCTCCTAGCTCTTCTGTCCTAGCTGTAGTCTCCTAGCGCTCCTGTAGCCTAGCTGTAGTCTCCTAGCTCTTCTGTCCTAGCTGTAGTCTCCTAGCTCTTCTGTCCTAGCTGTAGTCTCCTAGCTCTTATGTCCTAGCTGTAGTCTCCTAGCTCATCTGCCCTAGCTGTAGTCTCCTAGCTCTTCTGTCCTAGCTGTAGTCTCCTAGCTCTTCTGTCCTAGCTGTAGTCTCCTAGCTCATCTGCCCTAGCTGTAGTCTCCTAGCTCTTCTGTCCTAGCTGTAGTCTCCTAGCTCTCCTGTAGCCTAGCTGTAGTCTCCTAGCTCTTCTGTCCTAGCTGTAGTCTCCTAGCTCTTCTGTCCTAGCTGTAGTCTCCTAGCTCTCCTGTCCTAGCTGTAGTCTCCTAGCTCTTCTGTCCTAGCTGTAGTCTCCTAGCTCTTCTGCCCTAGCTGTAGTCTCCTAGCTCTTCTGTCCTAGCTGTAGTCTCCTAGCTCTTCTGTCCTAGCTGTAGTCTCCTAGCTCTTCTGTCCTAGCCGTAGTCTCCTAGCGCTCCTGTCGCCTAGCTAGTCTCATAGTGTGTCTCTGTGCTCCAGTGCTTCTCCTGTTAGCGGTAGCCATCAACAGCTGCACCTCGCGACGCCACCTGCAGAAGGAGAGCGCCCTGCTGGTGGGGGAGTCGGAGGAGGACGTGCGCGACAACGTGCTCAACTACGACGAGCAGGGAGGCGGCGAGGAAGACGAGGTGAGGCCCCCCGCCTAGACCTCCCAGCCACCCAGGAAGACAGCAAATTAGTGTGATAGTCCAAGAGACTTCACTTGGCTTTTATTCGTTCACCCAAGCCCTTCAAGGTCTTAAAGGAAAAACTCCCCGAACTCAGAGGGGAGACACCTTGAGAAGCAATACAGAAAGAAGAGGGACCCCTCCTTCCATGGGGGGGATCCAGTAGAAATAAAATGTAAACACAGAATTACATTATTGACATTATCGACGTTGTACATTATTGACGCGTGTCTAAGGTGACTGAAGTGTCCAGTGTGATGCAGTCACCAGTGTGGTGCAGTGTGGTGCAGTCACCTTAGACACAGGTCAATAATGTAGGCCTACAACGTCAATAATGTCAATAATGTTCAAATTTTGTGTTTACATTTTATTTCTACTGGATGCACCACAATGGACACTTCAGTCACCTTAGACACACACGTCAATAATGTACAACATCAATAATGTCAATAATGTTCACATTCTGTGTTTACATTTTATTTCTACTGGATCCCCCCCATGGAAGGAGGGGTCCCTCTTCTTTCTGTATTGCTTCTCAAGGTTGTCTCCCCTCTGGGTTCGGGGAGTTTTTTTCCTTTAAGACCTCCAGGGCTTGGGGTTAGGGGGTGTCATATAATGTGGCCTGTGTGAAGCCCTGTGACACAGAAACCGATTAAGGGCTATAGACTTATGCGATTCACTAAATACATACAACTAAACTTGATTCATTCAGATACACATGCTGTATCTTCACCACTGGACACTGTTAAGTCATGTTAAACACGCTCCTCTCGCCTTCCCAGAACGCCTACAACCTGGACCTGCTGAACCCCAGCGACGCGCCTCACATCCCAGCCTCCTTCTTCTGCCCGGGACCCCTGGGGGACGTGGGCCCCCGCGTGGGCAAACCGCCGCTCCGGAAGGACGCGCCGCACAACCTGCCCTCCCCCACCTACCCGCGACGACCCCCAGCTGACCCCACCGACATCGAGGACTACATCAACGACGTGAGCGAACGTGCTTTGAGCGCCAGACCGTTATAACGGGGGCCGGCTCAACGCTGGACGCCCCCCCGTCCGGCGTCATGCGATGTTCATTCAATTCGAAGCCGTTATTTTCAATGAGAAAGTACGGCGGCGGCGCGATTTAACTTCCAGCACTGCTTAAAACCTTGACGTCCATTGCCACCCGTTACATTAAACACAGCTAAAACACCTAAAATTGAATCTTCCGAGGTGCGTTGTCCTTTCTAATACGGGACGCTTTAGAGTCGAATGTCTGATAGGCAGACTAAAAGCTTTTGGTTTAGCCTCAGCAACTGAAGATGAAGTGTTTCAGTCCATTGCGCAAATAAAAGTCCTCAACTAAACATTCTGATCCAGTGTTGAAGTATTTGCAGATAATTATACTCAAAAGTAGTGTGTGTATGTGTCTGCAACGCTGTGTCTCGAGTTCTTATAATTGATTGATTGATTGATTTTTATTAGGAATTTAAAAGTACAAATAACTCCAAGGAGTATCAAGATACAATAATCCCAGAGGATAGCACTTGAAAGCATTACTTAAAACACTTATTTCCAAAGTGGTCCTCGATGGACACAAACAATACATGGAAACAAACATAACAACATAAACCCACTAGTCCCCCTTGCCACCCCATGCCCATGGTTCAAAGTCCCTCCCTTCAAAGTGAACCAGCAACCCTCCCACATAGCTGCCTTAACATTTGTTTTAAAAATGTCCTTTGTTTGGCTTTGTTTAATATGCAGGGGCAGGTTGTTCCATAGGGAAATCCCAGTATAATACACCCGTGGTTCTCTCCTGCTTACTGACTCCATCTCGTCTCTCCCCCTGTTCTGTCTGTGTGGGCACTAGGGTCTGGAGGCGGCGGACCACGACCCCAACGTGCCGCCCTACGACACGGCGCTGATCTACGACCACGAGGGCGAGGGCTCTCTGGCCGGCAGCCTCAGCTCCATTGCGTCAGGGAGCTCCGACGGCGACCAGGACTACGACTACCTCAACGACTGGGGGCCGCGCTTCAAGAAACTGGCGAACATGTTCGACCCACGCTAACCCCCCCTCCGGTACCCGAGACCCACGCTAACCGGAGAGCACGGACCCCTAGACCCCCACCCCCCCCAGTACCCAAGACCCACGCTAATCAGAGAGCATGGACCCCTAGACCCCCCCCCCCCCCCCAGGTACCCAAGACCCATGCTACCCGGAGAGCACGGACCCCCCCCCCCCCCCCCCCGTCCCAGACACAGGCGGAATCCAGAAGGAGTGTATCAACCTATAAGTCCAGAACTAGACTTGTTGTGTTCAAGGTGATCAAAATGTGTCCACATATTATTGACAAAACTTTGTGTCCTAGAATGTATTAAGTTATCTTAAAGGGGAAGGGGGGGGGGGGTGTGAGCTAAAGCTGTTCATTTAAAAGGGAGCCCTATTTTACCACCGGGTGTGGTACAGTTCACTGGGTAGTCTGGTAGGCTCTATTCATCATGGTGGATACTCCCACTTGTGATGTCACCAGAGGGTAGATTTTGAAACGGCTTGTGTACGGCCGTAGGTGATCTCGCCACCAGGCGAGAACCAACTTCTCACCTGGTGGTAAAATAGGGGCCCCTTAAAACCCGTTGAAATGTACGAGCCAGAGTTGGTGGTTGTGGGAAGTGTTACAGCAGTACGAGGAAAGGTAAAGGTGAATGTCGGGCCTTAATGAGTTCGGAGGAAGGATGTGTTGCAGTGTGTTCATGTCTGGGGTTGTCAGAACTTGTTTACTCAGGTTAAACGATAACCGCAAACGATACTGAATTTGGACGTTCTTATGTGTTGAACTTTTTTTATACAATTATTTTATAAGATACAATGTGGTTTGATCATATTGATTTTGTTTTTTCCAAGTCTATTTTCCCTTTTTTTTAAATCATAAATACTCCATCTATGCTTGTTGAATGTATACAGTATTAGTCAAGTACTTTGATTATTTTACTGCATTGTCGTTTTTTTCTTGATATTTTGACTGTCCTCTACTGAATAAATGTAATCTTTTATTTGTTGTGTGCACTGTTGATGAAATGTGCTTTTATCAAAGTTTACAAATAAAACATACATACTTTCTTATGCCACTCTAAATTACTGCACAATTTTTATTTTGATAACTTTATTTTAATATTTTAAGCATATTTGACACATTTGAAATGTACACAGTCATCAGAAGCAGTTTGAAGACCGAAGAAGTCCACACTGGAAGTACCCGGCTTCTTCCACTCCAGATCCAGAAGGTAAAAGTCCATGTTTTTGTTTCAGCCGTACACCGAGCTAGCTGAATGCCTTCTGGAAGATGTACTTTCTTGTTAATTAGCAAATGAAGATGTTTGGTTAGAAAAAACCTTGTTTGGTGTGTTTTCTAGCAACACCCCAACCTCTTCCACTGATTCACATGATTTTTATAAACTAATTTGAACCCACTATTCTCCCCTTTCTCAGTGCCAACTGATTTTACTGGAAGACAGAAACATCACATCATCCACGCTTAAAAAACAAACCCTGATACCCGGTGTACCTACGGTTCTCCTAATCACCATGGTAACAACTTTTGATCATTGTATATTTCTTCTCATGGTAGTTGTGTCCATGTAGGGTGTATATAACGGAGAAAATACTGCAAATAGTGCACATACACACACACACCATCAGCCCTCTTTATCGCACGGTATCCTAGCCTCGCTTAGCTTTAGCCTAGCATAACCTAAGCTAGTCTAGATTAGCTTTAGGATAGCTTTAGCCTAGCTTAACTTTAGACTAGTCAAGCCTAGCTTTAACCTAGCATAGTATAACCTAGACTAGTCTAGCTTGGCGTAGCTTGAACCTAGCATGTGGAGCGTTCCTGGAGCCAGAGAGCAGGATCTGGGGCAAAGTGTCAGACCAGGTGTGGGTCGGGGTCTTCCTGGGGATCCTTGTGTCGGGGAGGGGGCATGGGCTCCTCCTCCCCCGTGTCCTGCTTGTCCCGCTCCGCCTCCAACCAGGTCTGGGGGGCGATCATCTTCTTGGGCCCGTGGGGCGGCGTGCCCAGCAGGGCTTCGATGTCCTCGTAGTTCACCACCTCGCGGTCCAACAGCGCGTTGGCCAACTGGAAACACACACACGCTCTAATCATTAGTCCGTCTGTTAGAATATACAGGACCTTTGAAACATCTTTTATCAACTAAAACATGTTAATGTTATATAACACCACCATGGATTACACACAGTCCTTCCATCACAATGCAGATGTTGTCAAACATAGTAACAGCACCGCCATCTAGTGGCAGTATCTAGTGATACCTAGTGGTCTAGTGATACCAACTAGCTGTGGTATCACAGCTAGTTGGCAAGGGGAGCATAGGAGAGTTCTCACCGCTGTCAGCTTATCTCTGTTGTCCAGCAGCAGTTTCTCAGTGTGTCTGTAGGCGCGCGCTATCAGCAGCTTGGCTTCCTGAGGATCACATCAGAACTTATTTTATGTTTTTGAGTACTGTACACACCACACCTGGGACCTGTTCATTTCCAAGTCAAACAGGGTATTGTGTCAGAATGAGTATTGATCTCTCAGACTTTGATTGGATTAACCAATCAAATCCTGCTCCGACTTGATGACATCCTCATCACTGCTCCATGTCGTCTCCAAAGGGTGTGTGTGTGTGTGTGTGTGTGTGTGTGTGTTGACTGATGAATGTGTGTGTAACCCACGTGGTCCATCTGCTGCTGTAGTCCCTGGCTGAAGGGTCTCCGCCCCCCACCCTGCCCCTCCCCCTCAGGGAAGGACACCTGGCCGACGCGGGGACACATCCCATACTGCTTCACCATGGCGTACGCAACGCGGGTCACCTTACGCAGGTCGTCCTGGGCTCCTGGATGCACACACGTGAGTGTATGTGAGGACCAAAAGTATAGTAACGATTGGAATAGAGTGTGTGTGTCTGTGCGTGTGCGTGTGTGTGTGTGTCCAGGCGTACCTGTGGTGACCTTGTTGAAGGTGATGGCCTCTGAGACCCGCCCCCCCAGGGCCATACACATCCTCTCAAACAGCTGCTCCTTGCTGAACAGGAACTGGTCGCGCGGCAGCATCTGGGCGAATCCCAGTGCAGCGTTGGTTCGCGGTGCGATGGACACCTGCCAATCACAGAACACCTTCCACTGTGACATCTCAATAACACTGCCTTTGATTGGCTGTTGAAACTCTGGCAAGTATTGTACCTTCATGACAGCGTCAGTGTGCTCCAGCAGCCAGCCCACCAGGGCGTGACCAGACTCATGGAACGCTACGATCCTCTGCTCCTCCTTAGATAGGATCTTACTCTTCTTCACGCTCCCTACACACACACACACACGCAAGCACGCACGCACATACACACACGCGCACACATACAACAAATGTAGGCAGACATTACAACCAATCGCGCAACATCAGATGTTGTTGTAACAGCCAATCACGACTCTCCAGACCGCCTACCTGCGATGACCCGCTCCACGGCGTATTCAAAGTTGAATGTATCGATAGACTTGTAGCCCTCTCTAGCAGCGTGGAGCGCAGCCTCGTTGCAGATGTTGGCGATGTCGGCGCCTGGGGGAGGAGACCATGGGAAAGGGTTGGAGAAGGGCAGTGGTACGGTGGCGACTGTGGGTGGTGTTATTATTATCGTTAGGGATGGTCTACACCAGCGATTCTCAAACATTTTTGACTAATGTATTTTTTTGACCACTTTTTTATATTTTTATACCCCTTCACCAGCACAACACATTTTGGGGAGGGAAATGTATGTGCATATTCTTTCTAAACATGAACATTAAACTGTTGGTGTGAATACTTACAGTTGGAGTGCAAGTGGAGTTGTGCTTCACTTATGATTATTGTCATTCATTAGAAAGATTTACCAAACTTGTATGCAAGTATTCAGATTTACATCATTCTATTAAAGTATTCAGATTCAGATTTTTTTAAATATTCCTAGTACCCCCTGCAATTCTTCAAAGTACCCCTAGGGGTATGCAAACCCCCATTTGAGAAGACAAAAGTCTGGGTTCACAGACCACAGTCTACCTGTAGGCCTCCTTGAGCAAGACGCCCTGACCCCTGATGCTCATTTATGTATCTGAATTCACTGTAAGTGGCTTTGGATAAAAGCTAAACGACTAGACAGTAAATAGTAATAGTGAGTGTTGTATACCGCTGAAGCCTGGGGTGAGCTCAGCGAGTCTCAGGGAGTAGAAGTCAGCCGGCTGGGTCAACTTCAGGATCTTCAGGTGCTGCTCGAAGATCTCCTTCCTCTCCTGGAAAAGAACCACCAGAGAAGTGGAGATGTGAACATGATGACAAGATGCCTCTCTCTATAGCTTACATGTAGTGTGGGGAGCTCTCTCTCTCTTTCTCTATCCTACGTGTAGTTTGGGGAGCTCTCTCTCTCTCTCTCTCTCACTCTCACTCTCACTCACTCACTCACTCACACACACACACACACTCACACACACACTTGTAGTGTGGGGAGGTCTCTCTCTCTCTAACCTACCTGTAGTGTGGGGAGGTCAATGAAGATGTGTCTGTCCAGTCTGCCTGGCCTCATCAGAGCGTTGTCCAGGATGTCTGCTCTGTTGGTGGACGCCAGGACGATCACATGGTCTGTTGTTCCCATTCCTGGCGAGGAGGAGAAGACAGAAGAGGAGAACATTACGCATCAGACCGCGGGGAGCGTTGCCAACCTGTT
>JAOPHQ010000944.1:35000-47500 GCA_030340625.1 Merluccius polli
ATGCGTTGCGCAGAGGGAACTGCGTTACAGTGTCCTCTGTAAATAACGTACGGTTAATAACGATACATAAAAGCAACACTGGGCAATTTTGGCACTTCGGAATCTTATTATTATTATTATTATTATTATTATTGTTGTTGTTGTTATTATTATTATTATTATTATTATTATTATTTCATATCGTCGTTCAGAAACATACTAGTTGCTCAAAACTGCGCATGAGTGGCAACTCATGTCAAGTCATTAAGCTTTTTAATGTTGTGGTTATGCAAATTAAAAAATATATATAATGTATTTATAATGTTATAATTACAGAAACACCCAATTAGCAATGTATTTACAAATTCGTCAAAATCATTGGAAAAAAATTGAATGTTTTTTTTCTCCCAAAATAAATAGGACTGATGCAGGTATTTATGATTATGCGACATATGCCTTCATTTCAGAATATTGTCCATAGAGCCAAATACCTGGAAGTTTTGAAGCAACGCGCAATCCCCTTTATAATCGTACAGTACCACCCACCACCACTAGAGTGCGCCAGTGCTGCAGTTAATCCCATTAGATCACTGCATAGGACATTTGTGTTCATATTATGGGTCTATATGGTTTATAGTCTTTGCTTTAGGATAGATGGCAAATTATCAAATACTTTACGATAAAACACACAATATCTGCTTGCTTCTGAAAAGCAGATTGTAAATTCTGCACTGGCCAGTGATTCTATCCTCGATAACCACACAAATACACAACAACTAATAATAATAATAATAATAATAATAACAACATGTATCTATAAAAAGCGCAACCAATTATGGTCCAATATAATAATATTCCAATAATATTCCAGAATCATATACTATTATGTGGTTACGTTGAACCTTTTTTGAGTGACATTTAAAATAACCCAATGATATTAGAGAATATTTTGTTCAACCAATCACATCCCTCGTTTCATTCTTGACCAATCCGAGTGTCGTATATATGGATGCGCTTGGTTTGTTTTCTCGCTTTACCTGCTTTATGCCAAAATTGACTGACCCATTCTGTGAATTATTGCACTACTTACAAAATTGTATAGGTCTGATATGTTGTTAGTAAAGTAATACGATTTTAAATGTTCCGGTCTGAAGACTTTTAATTCAGTATACACGAACATATGTACTGCAATTGCTTAATTCTGAGCAGTAATTAGAGCTTATTCTGGTTCCCAATGTGATCGATAAAAAAATTAATTAATACGAATTAATGCAACTGCAATATATAATCGTAATATGTGCCATATCGTTCACATATCAAACTAAGCGTACCTAATCCCTGTACTCCATTTCCTTTGCTTGTTCCAACTATTCTACTGCACTGTAAACTATGCGCCACAGTCAGCCATGTTGGATCCATCTCGCTCATATACATGAACAAAAATGGCCGCGGTCGATCCAAAACGGCGTCGTTTTCGCCTACGAGAGACGTGCTGTACGCCCACTCGCACGCGCCAATCACATTCTGCGTTTCATGCGCCGTAACGTTCCTATTCCCCCCCCCCTCCCCCCGCCCCCCTCCCCCCTAAGTTCTAAGTCTCGCGGGAACACACGCGCGCGTAGTCTCGCGGACGCCGCGCACCGCGAGACTACCCATCCCGATACTAATGTCGAAGGCCGCTCGAAAAACGTCCGCACGGGTTTTTGCAAGAGAGGATTAAAATCGGAACAAAAACATGATCTTTCGACGTCTTTCGCCCGCCAGCCAAGCCTTCGTTTTTTTAAAAATGGACACCTAACGGCCCACGGTCGCCGACGAAGACACAAATAGTCGCGTTTCGTATGCGCGTTTCCTGGAGATATTTTGAGGGTCCGTGTGTAGCCGATTAGCCGCCGAGTTCAACCTCGATGTTTTTATCCACGAAGCCCATGACGACGGTCTCCAATGGGAACATCTAGCATCGGCCCAGAACAGCTCAGGGCGCTGTGGTGATACCCCCATACCGTGGTGATACCCCCTATACTTAAAACCACGTCGGGTCCAGGGAGCTTCTTCTGACGCAGGTAAGCAAGCGCACCCTGGGCTTCACAACATTGCAGAATTGACCGTTTGCTGTACCCACGGCAACGTAACCTTGGTGTGTGTGTGTGTGTGTGGACGAACCGCTGCGTGTGCAGTTGCTCCCTGGCATTATAACAATTATTGTATTGCGTTTGATACGTAGTTTCGTGGGACTTCATGGCGTTAACGTGTGCGGGGTTGGGGCTGTGTTGTGACCGCCTAAACTGCCTTATGGCGGAGCGGGGATCCACAGGTTGGTGGAGGAGGAGAGCTGCTGCTGCTTCGCGGTTATGGACGGCTGCCTCTTGGTCTATTGTGTTTAAGGAGGTTTTTGTGAACACTTTGACCAGTTTGGGGGGAGGGTGAACTGTGAACTGGTTGTGTGACCTGTGAGGTTTAATAATGTCGGGCACGTTGAGGGGTTTGGCCCCGTCCCCCTTTTCTTTTCCCTTCCGTGCAGCGTGTTGCTGCTGCTGCTGCTGCTGCTGAGGACCGCAGTCCGCGTGGTAGAGTTGAGGGGACTGAAGGCAGGAGTATCACAGGTCCAGTCCACTCCCGGTACCAGTGACGGGACTGGACCTGGAGCAGTGTGGTGCTGGTTCTCCCAAGGCTACAACCATAGCTGCTATGCATTGCATCTATGGCAACTATGCATCTATGGCAACTATGCATCCCCACATCTAGTGGAGACCGTGTTGTGATCCTTGTGCCTGTTGTTGTTATTATCACTAAACAACACGCCTGCGTCGCAGACCCCCCCCCCCCTTTTTCCCCCAATATGTTCATTATATGACCCAGTAGTGATGCTGTGTTCACTTCTTACCCCCAGAGAGAGAGACAGAGTGAGATATAATCCCTGTGAGATTAAAACCGGTTTCTCTGCACGTCCACTTAAAAAAAATGGATCAGTTGTAACAGGAAGTCCCATTTATGTGGTGCAAAGCCAACCCAGCGTGCATGTATGAAATAATGACATGTTGCTCTGTTTTTTCTTGGGGGGAGGGGGGGGGGGGGGGGGCTCATCTCGGCGCTTCCTCTGTGAACACACGCTGAACTCTGGTCAGCCTGCAAGAGAACAAGCGGCGGCTTTGCTGCAGAGCCGCCGCCACTGCAGTGCCTCCACTGGTGTGTTTTCTATCCCCTCTCGTACCGCTCGTACTGGGGGCGTTCACGTTGACTCCACTGCAGACGCAGCGATGCACACCACCACCAGCACCACCACCATCACCGCCGCCACTGACACAGACGCTGTAGGACCCCCGCATTTCCGCTCTGTGTGGCATGAAGGTGTCCTAAGCCTGCGCTACGTACCGTAAACAAACACACACGGTTCGTCAGTAGACAAGTGGGTGCTGTACACGTCGTCGGTTGCGTTTTTCTGTTTCCGGTGTTCCAGTTTTAGCCCGCTGTGTTGTTCACAGACAAACTAACGATGATTGGGTTCACGGGTGTGCATTTCACAGTCTGGTGTCGTATGGTTATGGTTAGGCAGTTTGGTGAGTTTCTCGGACGTGCAGCGCTCGCCTTGAGCCTGGAAAACATTGCAGTGCATCTCTAGTAAACAGCACTATGGATGAGTCACTATGGCACGTGTATTAATAGTCGAGATTCACTTTCATCAGTCCCAGATACTCGGGAGACTGAGTACTGATGGTTTTTGCCTTGATCTCTGTTGTGGAATCCGCACAGCTTTCCTGTAAATCACTGTCAACATATGAGGTGAGGATTGAAGTGAAGTGGTAATTAATAATTATATGGGATAGGTGGTGGTGACAGACGTTACTCTGGGCTTTAACATCATACTTCTGTGCTCTGGGAGTGTGGGTAATGCTGCCCGGCGTTGCGTCGGGGTGACCCAGCAGACGTGGCCGTGTGTGAGTTTGACCGGTGAATGAAACCAGGCCTTGTGTGCTCCAGCAGGAAATGAGGTCCTGGCGGGGTCACGGGGGTCAGCCACTTTGTTGGGTTCTGGGTCTTCTCACGTTTCCTGTGTTTCGCCGGGCCAGCTGTGGTAGGGTCTCTTGTCACCCGCGTAGGCGCCAGTGGGGCCAGGGGTACCGACCGGGAATGCGGTCTCCCAGGCGGCTAGCTTCCCTCCCTGTTGCCCGGAGAACCGGCCGCCTGGCCCAGCCCCTGAGCACAGCACTGCAGCGCTCTGTGATGTGGCATCATGGAAACATTCCTGGGCTCCACGCAGCTCCGGGCGGACGGGGAAGAAGGCACAATCTCTCGGTGAAGCGGGCGGATCCGTACGCTATCCTGGTTGTGTTTAGCTACTTCCTCGTGGCCCGGTGGCTGTCTTCCCACTTCCTGTCGGCGTGCTGGTTTAGTCTTCCTCCATTTGTCTCTGGGGGCTACCGTTTCAGCCACTGTTTGTCTCACATTCTCCCCTGGTACCAGGGTCTGGCAGTCATGAGGGTAGCGAAGATATAATTGTAAACTCCTGGTTTAGTGGATGTAAGGCTTTAAGAGAGTGGGAAGAGAGAGGCTTGCTTTTTTGCACCTAATGCTGTGTTTGTTTACAGCTCCCAGATGTTCTGCCCTCCGGACTGGTTCCTCCTCTTCTGTCAAGCTCTTGTATTTATTCCCTCTCACGCCCTGCTAGAAACCTTCATCACATCCTTCACAGTGAACCTTGTCTCTGTCGAGTGCAATCATAGTGATTCTGGTTATTTTTATTTATATATATATATATATATATATATATATATATATATATATATATATATATATATATATATATATGCATGCTGCATCTCCCATCTGCAAATGTAAATAATTAAGGTTGACCTGTGTTTGGTGTTGCCGAGGTAACCAGGTCTCGTCAGTTGGAGAGCGAGGAGAGAGGGGAGGGGCAGTGCAGCTCTCACACTCGGCCCCTCCCCCTCTGCCACTCGGAGTGTGGTCCTTTTGGTAAACAAGCATGGCTGCTCCCTCCCTCCCTTATCTCCCTCTCTGGCTCTCTGTATTTCTCTCTCTAGCCGCTCTCTCTCTCTCTCCCTCCCTCGTCCTCACATTTCCCAGTTGCGTAAATCTTTTATAGCTTCTGCGCTAGCGCCACAATCTCTGCAGACATTCTCGTGCCATCTGAAGCCATGTGAGCCCCCCCCTCCCTCCCCCAGTACCTCCAAGCCAAATGGAACAAAATGGCGGGCCCCAGTTGAGCTGTCCTTGGGGATGATGGAGCTTCATTTAGGGGCTTTAAGACTTCTCCTCGGCTCCTCCGGTGCCTGCCTGCTATTGTTCCACAGCAGCAATCTTGATACTATTTCATTTTATCTTCACTGTGTCTCAACTACATCAAAGGAAAGAACTACTTTGGCTGGATACAGATTTTTTTTTCCTCCCAGAAATGTTACAGCTTTCACTTTGATCTCGTTGATAGCAAGGCTACACATGGAAAATGAATGTGTTTCCAAGAAGGTTGCCGACTTTGTAATAATTCAGTAGATGGGGAGAATTTTAAGTCCCATTCCAGTAGGCTTTGTGGTTTGGATGTCAATGTTATTGCCATAGTAACGGGTGGAGATAAGACGCTAGAGGCAGGCTAGTTAGCACACTGACTCTTTCACATTCTGCCAGAGATGCCAGCTGCTGTTTTGATTGGTTGTGGGAGCGTGGCAAAGATCTCTCAGAACCGGGTGTGACCCGCGGTTAACTGGCCAGGCCGTGTAGCCGATGGTTAACTGGCCAGGCCGCGTAGCCAATGGTGTCATCGCGGCTCGATTGTTTTGGCCCCAAGACGCAGATCGTTGAAGGGCGCGAGCTGTCTGGCGTCTCTCTTTCGTCTTTGGTGCTGCTAAACATTTGATCCTCTGCTGTCCCCCATCTCGGAACCAGTAGATCCGAGCGGCTCCTCTCAACTACCGTCGCTCTGTGATGTATTAAACAAGAGTTCGGTGGCCCGGTCGCTGCTGCCTGATAGGCTGAGATATATCTTAATGTTGAACCCCGGCTCTGTGCCATAACAAGTGGTCAAACCCAGCCGCGAGCTTTACTTCCCCACTTGTGCGTGTGGAGATAAGCTGTAAGCTGAGGGGATGAGTGTGTGTGTGTGTGTGCGGGGGGGTAATTTGGCCATGTGTTGTGTGGGGGATGGGGGGGGGGGGGGGGGAGATGGTCTGGCCAGGCTGCATCTCAAATCACCAGGGCTGGCCTTTTGATGGGCCAGCTGCAGCCATTCAGACCAGCCATTTACATTGAAATGCAGGGACAGGAAGGGGGAGGGTGGTGCCTCTGTGCTGGTGTGGAAGGGGGGGCGGGGAAGAGGCTACCTAGCTGATAAAGACCAGAGGGGGGGGGGGGGGGGCAGGGTGGGAGGGGGGGGGGTATGTGTTGCCACTGGGCTGTGTTTCACACAAAGGCCCTAAGCACCCTAAGCACCCTGCTATTTAACAACACCGCTTCCACCACTCAGCTCTTTCTGAGCTCATAGCCGGTCCACACCGCTGATTCACCAGGGTCCCCGTTTATCAAATCACCTCTTCAGCCGGCGGCCCCTGCTGCCCTGCACGGCCACCGAAGGGCCCTCTGTCCTCTGCCCAGTGCACAGTTTCCAAGCTATAAAGCTTTTGGATGAAAACCTTTTATGCAACCCCTTTCCCTTGTTTTCAACCCAGCTCACCACGTTTACAACACCATAGCCATAGCAACAACACTATCGCCATGGCTACCGAACCATTGATTCAAGGCCCCCATTGCCACACAAGCACAGGAAAGAGGAACACAAGCACTTCTATCACTGGTAGGAGCCTGTGTGTGTCTCTCTACGACAAAATCACGTATGGAAATGGAGTATTGTTATTGTAAGGAAATTGTAGAGTCACTGTAGAGTGGTCCGCCATCTTTATCCTGCTATGTCTTTATTGCCAGTTTGTAATCGGATTCCAGCAGGAATGGTTAATCAGATTCCAACAGATCCAGTCAGTACCTCTCTCTGCAGGTTATAGAAGTGTCACATAATGCTGTTTAAATAATACTAGGTTTCCCCTGCAGGGGGTCTATTATCTCTTATATTTTATATGTATTATTATTATTGTCATTTGGCACATCAGTGTAGTCATTCAGTGTTATTCCAGTGTTTCCGTTTTTGTACAGAAGCATGCCATTAATAAAAGTTAGAAGGAAACGCGTCGATTTGCTCACGTTTGTTTAAATAACGGTTTGTTTTGAATACTACGAATCCCTGAGCCGTTTGACTGGTAAAACAGGCCTCTTGTGGAGCTCATTAGTTGATCCATAGACACGCTATGCTGGAGCTAAATGAGGCCAGTGTGTCATATTCCCTGAGATCATCCAGCTTTCCAGGACGGATCTGATCTCCTCTGAGATATGACTGAGATATGGAGGGGACGGAGGAGGAGGAGTACCTCTTTGGGTGGGACGGGGAAAAGTGTTGGGCCAGAGTGGTCCAGGTTGTGTTGGGCCAGAGTTAAGCCTGGTACAGATTGCATTCGGCCAGAGTTAAGCCTGGTCCAGGTTGTGTATTTTCCCTGCGAGCCTCAAGCTGTCAGGACACTCTGTTTATTTCGACCATGCTTTCTTTTCTCTAAATTTTATTTGAATTCCTGCCTTTCTTTCTGCTGCTTTCTTTCTTCTGTTGTCTTCTTTTATTGCTGCCCTCAGGCTCGAACCGCCGCCGCTGTTGAATTGGAGGCGGGGCCTCTCGCTTTATTTGTTTTGAACTGAAATCCCTGTCTGTCGTAACTGGCCTTTGGACCGCCTCTGAGCTCGCAGAATGGATGGGAAATAGGAAGTAGTGCAGCCAGCCGGCCTTGCAGTATTTCACCTGCGTCACTGTGCTTTGCATTTAGCCGCTTAACACGCCAAGCTTAGAGCTATTTTGTACAGTTGAATGCAGCTGTTAGCCATCAACCTTACTACGTGAGGCTACGTCCTCATAAAAAAACAGCATTGGAGCGGAATGGCAAGACTTGCATATTTAACAATGCAAGCAAGATGCACTCCACCTTTACTGTGCAAGGTTCCCATCTAGATACAGTGTGATGTTTCCACCTCGGCTCATTTTCTTTGGCCCGTCATTGCTTGGGAAAGACATTGTGGCGCTGGTGCACGGATGCCTTCGCCGCTGGTGTAGATGAGTCTGGTAGCGGGTCGCAGACTCCCCTCTGTGACTCACCCTGGGAGAAGACTTTCTACAGAAAGGCGCACAGATCAATGGTGCTGGCGCTTTTTGACTCAAACGAAGGGGTTTTGCATGATGTCACTGCTGAAATACCAGAAGAGCTGCGTTGAAACGATTGTGCTATCCCTCGTTTTTCTTTGAACAAGCAGAAAAGGTCGCAGATAGTTCGCTAGCCAGCACCCATCAATCAACCCAGGGTGGAGTTGAGTCAGGGTAAACACACAAACCTGCCAAACACACAGGTATGTGTGCTTCATGCCTCATTAGTCAATCATATGGGATATTATTAAGCCTCATTACGCTTGTCCCAAGTTGTCTTACAGACATCAGGATTATGTTTAGCACATGTAACTACTATTTCTATTACTATTCAGTCATTTTAGCAGACGCCTTTTGTCCACAGTGACGTTTAGATACGTGTCACTAACGGGTAGACTGTTTGTTTAAATGGGGATCGAAACTAGAACCACTTCACCCTAACCACTAGACTACCCTGCCCCCATGAGGTGCTGACTAAGTGCTGTGAATGGGGATAGGGTGTAGGCTAAGTGCTGAATGGCCACAAGCTAGCATGTGTTTAGCTTGTTCCATGTGTGGAAAAACACTTCTCCAGTTAGCCTGCACAGGGACTTTCCCCTTCTCAGTATGTGGAGGCACGGCCAGCTAGCTGCTAGCTCTTAAAGGTACAGTGCAGCTTAGCAGGGCTAGCTGGGCTAATCCCTGGCCAAGCCTTTTTTTAATGGTGTGGAAAATCTTGTGTTGCTTACTACTTAAATGTTGGAAATAAAATTCATGGGTGAAAGGTCCAAGTTGGCATTGTGCTCTCTGATATTTCTGGCCTGAATTCATTGTGTGGGTGCGCGTGTGTGTGTTAGCCCTAGCAAAGGTTGGACTATTGAAAGCTCTGAGAATGGTACAGTCTTCTTGCCATGGGAATGTTTTGACAGTTGTGCCATCTTCCTATATAATTCAACCTGTTATGCGCACCTGCATGTGTGTGCAAATAGTGTGTGTGCTTGCATACCTTTGTGTTTGTCACAGTCCCGACTCTTTTTATAGAAGCAGTGGCAGCCAGCAGTGTAATCTCTGGTGTGGATGTAGGACAGCGCTCGAATCCTTCTCATTACTTATGCAAGGACACACACACAAACACACACACACCAAACAATCACTGCATTGCCTGTTTAAAGGGACATGTATCTTGGAGAGGAGTGTAAAGGGGCTTTAGCGAAACGCTAAACCCACATCGTTCCCCTTCCTGGGATTAATCCACAGTGTGTCTACAGCGATCTGACAACCATATCCAAACATGGCCCAACCTGGCGAGGGTGGGTTTGTTTTGGTCTTCAGGAGACCTTGGTGGTCCTTTTTGACAGATTCTATATCGGTTTTTTATACTTACAGAAAGGGCAGGACCCGTAATGTATTTTGGGCTCAAGCTGCTGTATAATGAATGTTTTTCATGCTGAATGATTTAGCTGTGGGTGGTGGTGGTGGTGTATCAGGGCTGGGTCTAGGCTGTGTAGAGCAGGGAGAGTAGGTTCCAAGGGAGGGACCAACCCATATCACCTTCTGGAGGTCAGACGCTAGTGATCCCCACCAAAAACATCAGCATTTAGAGTGTGTACTTATTTTATATATAGTTAATATTTTACATGCATTTTTTTACCGTGTCCTGTCAACTTCATAAGTGACTGAGTATGGTACCAAAGTCAACATGGCTCCAGTCAACGAGGTACCAAAGCAAACACCAATAATGTCTGTAGTTCTAGCTATTCGAGGGCCACCTCTTATCTACGTAGCCCTGAGGTACAAATGCTGTTGGCTTGTTTTATTCTGCAATCATCAACATAAACTGTATGTCCACCCCAGCTCTGGGACGCTATCCTTATCCTCATGCAGTTTAAAGGTCCCCTATTTTACCACCAGGTGTGATGTGGATTAGCCATTCAAGCAGTTTCAAAATCTACCCTCTAGTGACATCACACATGGGAGTGTGTGACTGTACCACCTACCAGTTGGTACAGTCCACTGGGTAGGCTGGTAAACTGATCTATCTATCATACATCTGGGTGGACACTCCCACTTGGGATGTTTAGAGGGTAGCTTTTGAAGCGGCGTTGAGGCAACGCAACTTGAGTTTGGAGCAGAGGAAAACGTTCACAAACCAGTTGGCCGAGACTGGCAAACATAGGATTTCCCACTAATTTACGTATATCAAAATTCAATTTTAATCTGTATTACAGTCCATGTGCACACCGGAGCTAGACTGGTCACAGTTTTTGACCTGCTTTTTCCTATTGTAACAACAATCAGCGATTTGTGTTATATTGTTGTGTTGTGTTATATGTTGGATGTCCATTGAGGAAATGTTAAAACATGAAGTATCAAGTTGAATTGTGTTTTAGTTAGGCTATTTTTTATGGCAGGGCAGAGTACTTTGTAATTCGCTGATTGTGTAGAAATATTGACCAAACAAAAGCTCTATGGAGAGGAGTGCTGCAGCCCAACGGTTACACTTGAAAGCCCCATCTCCTTGGCAGTTATACACCTGGGCAGATAGACACAGCTAGACACATGGGACTCATACCGGTGATCGTGTCTATGTTCACCATGTAACATCACTAATTCAGAGCGTGAATAGCTATATCCAATATCTTTCTAACTTTCTAAAGGGCAAGCTGCATAAGCTGCTATTGAGATGTGTGGTTGTACCACCACAGTAGCACTATGCTGCTATACATTTCACTTAGTTTCAGTTTTGATGTGGGGACGTCCCTGGCGGGCGGGCGGTCATTATTGTAGAACTTGTTGAACGTGTGGGAAACTCCACCCACACGGGTAACTTCGCCCACCCGGCCAGCTGCTGAACAATGGCGAACGTACCTATTTTATACAGCGTCTCAACAACAATGCGTGACTGTGCAATGGTAAAGGCTTTTGACTATTTAATGATATATCCTTCTCCAAAACTTTGCCAACATACATATCAACATATGTAATGTTTTTGTGAAAAGTGACTACAAAACGATGTGTTTTGATACGTTTGATATGATACGTTTATAATTTGCTTGAAGAGTACTCGACTACACCCTTGCACCCCTAAGAAGGAGCATCCATTGTTCAGGGCATAGTTGTATTTAAAACTTGAATGGCTTGTAACAGTTTTGGGTCCGTGTTCGGGGCAGCTTAGAGAGCGAAGAAAACACACGGTCACGCTAACCCTAACCTTAATGCGCTGTCTAATTACGGCAACACAGTATGTCTTAAAGGTAAAGTACGTCTTAAAGGTACACCACATAATTTCGACTGTTCCAGGCTTCCCCCCCCCTCGTCTGTGAAAGGGCGTGGTTTCAGCGCCTTCAGCGGACATGCCCCCAGCCCCCACCACTTTTTCACGATTTTGAAACCTAATTTTATATACTTTTTTTTTTGTATCATTCAAATTTGGGTGGGTGGTTAATAACACATTTTTCTGTGGTGTGACAAACTCAAACCACATATGTATTTTTGCTTCACAGGGACTTTAAGGAATATACAAAGAAGACCACTTGGGAACTTGGAAACACTGTTACAAGTTTGAATTCTGAAATGCCTGCTGTTTGTCTGTTGAGGTCAAGAGTTGTTAATGGTTGGTTTGGTGATGAGTAAACCAAATAAATGCCCTCCATTTGGTTGCGTTTATTCGGCGATGGAGTAATGGCTTGAATCAGGCTTGTAACAAAGTACATTGGTGACCATATAACATGGCATATGTTTTTGTTTATGTGTTTGCTAGCATAGAGTAACCAAGGTGGTTACCAAGGGGGCAACCATTGCCCCCATAATGGTTGCCAGTTGACCAAATCTGGGTGCCAATGGTAACCAAGCAGCTGTCAGTGTGGAGCCGTGTGTTTAGTCTGCCCTTTTAATAGGTCTGTTAACGCACGCCGCGGTGTCGAGTCCCATCTGGTTATTGTTCCTTCGAACAAACAACCATCATGAATTGTTGATCTCCTTTTAACGTTGGCCGTGTTTGAAACGAGAGCCCTGTGTTTCCACTGCCAGGCTGCTCTGCGGACAGTCACTAGTCGTGGACTAATGAAATTTGCTTAATCATCGGTGCAATGAGTCTTAGTCGTTTGGTCGTTTGCTTGCACACTTGTGGTGCGTCACTTGGAAAAACCACATTTCACAATATGACTTTATTTTAACGCCACACATCGGAGAGTAACCGTTGTTTGTGGGAGTACATGAACACGGCCATACTGCATACATGGGGGAAATGTGTGCAGTAGCATGGGAACGCTGCAGGACATTAACATGGACAAACTGT
>JAOPHQ010000944.1:52500-69002 GCA_030340625.1 Merluccius polli
CTGAGCTGTTTTCGGCAGTAAATAAGCAGCTGTGCATGTCTGACTGTAGGTGATGGAGCTGTTGAATGGAAAAATAAAATGCTCACAGGCAGAATGTAGACTGTCACTGAGCTCGAGAAAATGTTGTAACTCGGAAGCCACAGTTAACACTTAATTTTAAATAAATGGTGTAAGTAATTTTCTGTGTTGTGACATTTCTTTTTCTGATATAAACTTCTACAGATAAATGTCAAAAGCTGTAAATTAAGACACAAAAGGGAAACATTAGTGTTCCTATCTATAATGATTCCAAGGTCATTTTATTAATTTCAAGCTATTCCGGCGCACGTGAATATGGGCTGGCGACGTATGCTTATGGACATACGGTGCGCACAACAGCACTGCTGCTGGAAAAAAATTCTAGGGAAACACTGCAGTTGATTGCCGTGATTGTATGCAACACAAGGATGTAAATCAACACAACTTAATGTCAAGAACTGTTGATTGATCCATTGCGTATTAATCTCTTCAAACTGAGTTAAAGTTAGAAAGATATTGGATATTCACGCTCTGTAATAAAGCGATCTTAAGCGGGGAACTAATGGGACATTCCACGGTGGGTCTAGTGGTGTTAGATTGATTAAAACTAAACTAATAGGACAATATGCGGTGGGTCTAGTGCTGTTAGATTTGGTTAGAGGAATTGTTTGATACAAGGAATAGTCTGATTTACACAGACGAATAGTCTAATTTTAGGAATGTACAATCTTGTCTGAATAGGCGAATTTGGATCGACGGATAGTTGGATTTAGATGATGGAATAATGTGATGATAATGAGTAATAGTTTGGAGAAGAGTGTCTCATTATCACAATAGTCTTATCAGCATTGTCTGTCTTGGTCAGATGGAGGAATGGTCCCATTCGACAGAGTAGTAGTTTTGACTGATTTCTTTATTCTCCATGGCTGGTTCATAATCTTCTAGCAGGTTTTTCTCAGTGCAGTCTGTCCATGAATACATTGGTTTGAAGAGTTTCATAGCCTCACCTGAAATAGACATGTACGGCGACACTGGTGATCATACAGTAGTCATCGCAGGGAGACAGAATAAAGTTCTGTTAACAAACTCCCTACGCAGTTATCTCTCAAGGCCAGCCTGTTGGAAAGTAGCTCTCACACCTCCATTTCCATTCAATACCAGCCTGTATGCAGGCTTTTTCCTTGGTGAAAAAGAGGCAAATGTGGTACCTGAAGGCTAACATTTCTCAGATGTGACATTTTGCAAATGCACTAAAAATCAAATGTGATTAAAGAAAAAGGCAATTGTTATACTGTAAAATGTTATTTTATTTTACAGATATGCAACACCTTAACAATCCTAGATCAACTGGGGTGTGGAGGCAGACATGTAGACGTTGTGAGGCTGTGAGGTGATGAGGCTGTGAGGGTTGGTGTATCATGTATTCATTCTTTATTGTTGCTGAGCTTTTAATGACCTGCTCTCATTTAAAAAAATGTAGTCTATAACAAAAAACACATGGATATAGCCTGCACATTGGTAAGATTAAAGACAAACAGCTGTGATAATGTTGTATCCTCTCCTCTGTTGAGAGGGGACTTTGGGCTTGTTTGGGATCCCTAGCAGAAGGGTTGGCTGGATGGAGCGACCATTCAACAAGGTTGCAAGTCTTTAAAACCCATGACTTAACCGCCGCTAACAAATTATCTTTCATTCATCAGCCTATTCTTCGACATATATTAGCCTAGCGACAAAGCTAACAAATTATTAGCGATTGGCTGCTGTTGGTGGAAGAGGGTAACACAACCGAGAGACAGCAATGCGTGCAAAGCTATGGTGCAAAGCAGTGCCCCGCATTTTTGTGGCATTTGTAGAACCGAGTTTTTCCGCCTCGCGCATTGGACTGACTAGTCGAGTCTGAGTTGTGCTTGTTGTATACGGTTGTGGGCTACTATATACGGTTGTGGGTTGTAGGCTGCTGTATAGGGTTGTAGGTAGGGATGTCCCGATCCAGCTTTTTGCACTTCCGATCCGATACCGATATTGTAGCTTTTAGCATCGGCCGATACCGATACCGGCCGATCCAAGCATGTATTAAAGATTAAAGATATTTACTTATTTTGTTGTACTACTCATGTTGAAAAGGGTTTTACTCTTAAGAACAACTAGCCAACTTAATTAGGTTAGTTTGAATAATCCACAATAGTTGGTAATGAGAAGCTGACCTGTTTATTCAGGGTTAAATAAACACAAAATAGACAAAATAATAAATAGTCAAATTACCACACACACACTGAATTGGCATCAGTGCTCTGCTCTTGAACAACAAGAGTGTAAACCAAGGCTTAAAAAGCCAACAGTGCAAACAATATTGTAAACAATATGCCTATAACATTATATATAAAAGCAACACACACAAAACCTGAGTAGAAAACAGTCAAATTACCCCACACACACACTGAATTGGCTATAACAACCCAAATAACTGTCAGTTATTAATAACTGTTATTATTAAGTATTGGGTTTATATTTAATTACTTTTACTTACTACGAGTTATACTTTTACTCATTACTTATATTGTATTACTTTTATTATCCCCGCTTTATTTCCAGACTGTAAAACTGCAAACTCAGTTAAACGATTGGATTGAATAAAGAGCTACGTTTATGATTATCACTATTATATGTTATACTTCACTATTATCATTATTATGATAATTTTTTGCTTTATTACAACCCTTCCGTCTGTTTTTCAACTGACGGCAACGGCTATGTTACTACGGTTACTACCAACTGACGGCTGGTGACGCGGCTGTGGTGACGCAACCAGGAAATGCTTCGAAGGCTAGACCAGAGCCCGTCTACGGATTAGACGGGTTTATTAGACATTATTAATGTATTTATTATTATTAGACATTCTCTGGCTAGACCGTCTCATTTAACAACGGTTGATGCGGACTTCGAAGGACCCTCAGAAGTCCGCAGCCTCGCGACTTCGAAGCATGCATCCCGTGAATTGGGACACAGCTTAGGTGTGCGCTAGGTGTGCTGAAAAACGCGGACCGGATTTGGGGGGAAAAGCTGAAACTGGAATGGATTACCTACATTGGTGCGCTCGAAAACACGGACCGGAGTTTTGAAAACAAACTGGATCGGGAGTCCGGATCGGGATTTTCCCGTGCAGGCCGATCCGATATCGATATGCATTTTTTTTGCTAATATCGGCGGCCGATCCGATCCAAATATCGGATCGGGACATCCCTAGTTGTAGGCTACTGTATACGGTTGTAGGCTACTGTATAAGGTTGTGGACTACTGTATAGGGTTGTGGGTTGTAGGCTACTGTATACGGTTGTGGGCTACTGTATATGGTTGTGGGTTGTGGGCTACTGTATATGGTTGTGGGTTGTGGGCTACTGTATACGGTTGTGGGTTGTGGGCTACTGTATACGGTTGTGGGTTGTGGGCTACTGTATACGGTTGTAGGCTACTGTATACAGTTGTAGGTACTGTATAAGGAGAGATCCCAGAAGCCCGCACTATAGCACTGCTGCAAAATGCCGTCTTCACATTTCCTGCACTCTTTCCGCTGTCATTTTATTCACCGCTTTATCATATAGGCTACATCCATGTGTAATGCACACTGAATAATATTTTACAATGCCCACACGGATGACGGGAGAAAAAAACACAAGGAAACGCATGCCGACAGAGGTGGTGCAAGATTTTGGAAAGGCCGTCTCTGAATTTAATATGCAGTGAAAACCCTAGTGTAGGCACTCTGATCAGGAACAGCAGCTCAGATTAGCATTCATTCTTTACCTTCCACTTCTACGTGTGCATAGAGCATATAGCAGGGAGCATCAATTGACACCGAGCATATAACATATGGTGATGGCTGGGCAATTTGACTTGGGTCCCACATGTGACATTTGTATAGCCAACCATGGAATACGTTTTTTATGTTGTATATATTTTGAATTACCCACGGTGCAGTCCGAACATGCAGGCTGGAGCCTTGAGATTCTTTTACCCACATCTCGCTAGTACACAGCTTATAGAGATCCACATAACCCTGCATGCCTGCATGCACATACAAACTCACAATACAAACTAGACTAGTCTCCTAAGGGCAGAGATGTGGAATGGGTGATAAAGAAGAACATCCTCCAAGTCACAGCAGCAGCACTGTCTGTGGTTAGGTCTGTCAGAGCAGAGGTGATGCATTCCAACAAAGCATCCATATCATGACCATGAGCGAGGATGCTGTAGAGTCATCGCGGATATTGTGATAACCGTTCAGACCTCGTAGTGTAGAGATTTAGACCCTTCTAGAATGAGTGTAATGGAAATTGAAAGGGTGAAAGGTTGAGTGACAGAATAAATGACGAGATGCAACGAAAGGACCAATTTGACGGCTTGCTTCGTCATCTCAACTAATAGTTCCAGAACTAGTACTTCATGCCAGAAAGACATGCAGTTTTAATGAAGGTATTCAGTAGCATAGCAGTGCAGTGTGACTACTCTCTCTGACCAATCAGTGATCTGCAGTGTTTTCACGTCACTTTTTAATATCGCCTGGCCTCGCTTGGAACCTCGACGGAGATGACACCAAAAAAAGTACCAGGTACTATCCAGAACTTTCGAAAAAGTAGATGAAAGTCGAGTTTAGCCGTACCATGCGGTGGAAAATAGCAATACAACATCTGAATTGTTAGGTTGACACTCAATATATTTAGCTCATTCAAATATCTTCTTCAATGAAGATTTAAGACTTATGTCACAATAACCCAATGGAAATATCTGGATTATATTTTTGTACAGTATGTATGGTGGTCCCATTATCAATATTGACTGTATGGTGTCAAATACATGACAATTGATCAAGTTTATTTGTGTTATTTGTTTCACACAGACCAAAGCAGCACAAGGATAAAGTAGTGTCACACGGCACCTTGTGTGTCCAGTTTAAAAGCATGTTTTTTTTTGGAGGTGTCAAGTTGTGTGTGAAAAGGCTCTTTAGAATGGCAAGGTTTTCAATTCCTCCCTCTCTCCCTTATCCCGTTGCCGTCCAGAGAGGTGGTTACCGTGACAACAGCTGAAGGTGTGTGTGTGTGTGTGTGTATGTGTGTGTGTGTGTGTGTGTTAGGGATGTGCTCGACTAGTCGACTAAACGACTGGTCGTTGCTCCGCTCAGTAGTCAGCACCAGAAATAGTAGTCAATTGAACACTTTCTTTTCTCTCTGAGAAAAGCATTTCTGCCGCTAGCCTTATAAGCCGCAGAAGCACAGTATGCACTATTGATAGAAATATGCATAAGAATTAGACTATGCTTTTAATAGGCCTAATTAACCAACGTTAAACAACGTGTTAGTTTCTAACTTATTCATTTCACTTAATCTGGTTCACAATTCTCAACAGCGCTCTTCAGTTACGTCAGTGACTGCGGTCATGTCAGGTGCGCTGCCGTTCGCGATCAGTTGGTCTTTTTATGACTTAATTTTAAGATATAGAATAATAACCATGGATGTATGAATGAGCTTGTGCTACCACTGAAGGATTGAACTCTGCTGCACACAAAGTGGTGCTCAGCTGTTCTAGATGCTCTGGAGGGGCATCGCTGAAATGTCAATCAATTCAGTCCGTTTCACAGTAAAGTAACCATGATCCGCCAGGTTATATTTACTACTTATGTCTTAACTTTCTTTAGGCCTACTGAGTTCGAGTGACCGGAGCCCTGCTCACGCAAACAGCCAAAACAGACTGAAACGCAACCCCGGAGTATTCATCATGAAACTGGGTCAGCAGTGTTTTCAATAATCTCCGCTTTAGGGGTTCTAAAACACCGGACTAGTGTGTACAATAGGCGTAAACGTAAAAGTTATGCATTTTAAGATGAAAACGTATTGGTGTGGATGTAGCCTTACAAAACTTCTGTTTAAACATCAGGGAAATCCGTCGCTAGGAACATCCTGTGTGAGAGAGACGGACCACTGCACCACTGCCAACAGTCACAAGTTCCAGGGTTGCAGGCCCTCTCACCACAGCTCCTCCTTATCTCTCTCTCCCCTCCCTCTCTATCCATCTCTCCTGCCCTCCTCTCCCTCTCTCTTGCGTCCATCTCATAACACATCTCTGTTTCTCAGTTTAGGCCTTCTGTCCATCCGTACTCATTTATTTTCCACCACAGAAAATACTTTCCAAACTGCAGGAATTTTAAAACGTCTTGCATCATCGTGTGAATGGGTGAAACACGCACTTGTGAAAGCGATGTATACTTGTTGTGACTTGATTCAGACCTTGGCGGTCGGCTAGACACTATTAGTGTGGACCGACGCTGCACAGCACTTTGTATGGACAAAAACGTTTTGAGACAAAAACAGTATTTGCGTTTAGCCGATGTAGTGTTGACATGGCCTCATTCTCACCCAGTCATCTCCCCTGACTCTCCTGCTCCTCCTCAGGACTTCTGGTGGTCACTCCCTTAATCTTGTGTGTGTGTGTGTGTGTGTGTGTGTGTGTGTGTGTGTTAGGGCTGTCCCAAATACCATTTTTGGGGCTTCGAAGCATCAGTGAGAATTACCCGCGAATATTCAAAGCTTTGATGGGGGGGATGGATGAACGAACAGAACGGACAGCACAAGCTATCTTACCTTCAACAAACTTGTGGTCATTATTTACTTACATACTTGCTATTATTGTAATTGATTATTATTTGTTATTATTATTATTCTAATGAGAGATGAGGATTTTCCTTTTTATTGAAACGAAAAACGGCTTCAAATGTGCGATAACATCAAATAAATTCCAGCCATAGGCCATGAAAACAATTTTACTCATATGTAGGCCTATAATCAAATGAAAAAATAAATAGGCTGTAGCAGTAACTGTTGCAGTTTCAGTGCTGGTGACGTTGGATGAGAGCAATTTAGATGAGAGCCACTAAATACGCCATCAGAATATCAGAATAAGTAATATTAATGCATAATGAATCATTTTGGATTACTATTTGAGATTTTTGGGGTAATGCATATATACAAATAAATAAATTACAAAAACGAAGCATTCAAATACTGGTGTGTGTGTGTGTGTGTGTGTGTGTGTGTGTGTGTGTGTGTGTGTGTGTGTGTGTGTGTGTGTGTGTGTGTGTGTGTGTGTGTGTGTGTGTGTGTGTGTGTGTGTGTGTGTGTGTGTGTGCATGCGCCCTCACTGCAGAGGCCTTCTGATCAATAATGCAGCCTTTTTGAAGAGAAGGAGAAGAGGTGTGGTGTGCATCGCTGTCTCTCCCCCTTCGTCTCTCTGTTTTTCTGTCTTCATTATCCTGACCCACTCATCTCCCCCTTGCCCCTTCTCCTCCTCCTCCCCCTGGCTCGGGTGTCTCTCTGCTGGGTGGGCCAGGCCAGATAGGATGACTACATGGATCTAATGAGAAGCATATTACAATAAACTGTGTAACTCGACACCTCGTCATGTTGCAGGGCGGAGGGGTCCTAGCTAGTCCCTGTATAGACCCTGACCTGGGTCCTAGCTAGTCCCTGTATAGACCCTGACCTGGGTCCTAGCTAGTCCCTGTATAGACCCTGACCTGGGTCCTAGCTAATCCCTGTATAGGCCCTGACCTGGGTCCTAACTAGTCCTTGTGTAGACCCTGACCTGGGGCTAGCTTGGGCCCTGTTAGATCCTCACCAGGAACTTGATTGGGTTTTGCTAGGGCTAGTTGAGCCTTGCTTGTAGTAACCTTGGAACTTCTAGTCTTCATGGAAAAATGCTGTGAAATGTGTGTGGATGGTTATGATGCATGTATTGGGACATAAAGCCACATGATGCTATTTTAGATCTGCAGACTGCCATGAAAGCTCTAATGACATTTCTGCTCTGACACAGATTGTTGTTGATACACATCTGTTTAAAGTGTCCACTGTGTCCACTGTGTCTACTTAAACCAACCCATTTTATTTCCATAACATAATGTTTAGCTCTCTGCAAACCTGTATTCAAATACATACATGGAAACAACACTAAATAGCAACAAGATGTGCTGTGATGTCATCAATGTTACCACGACGACTGTGGACATGAGACGGCATGGACTCTCACAGTTAGTTATATTGGCTTGTTGCCATGGTAGTGACCGATGGAGAGGAACGTGTGCAAGCCTTGTCTCCTTGTGTTTTCATTTTCTTTTGGACTTGTGTGCGAGTGTGATGCCCCATGTCTACTACTGACTAGCAGGCTGCTGTGCGTTCCTCTTGTGGGGAATATTCCAATATATTGCTGACTCAGTCATCTGGCCTGTGGTTTAATAAAGTTATAACTCTCCTTGTTAAATCAGGCAGCAGTTTTGTTCTACATCGCTGTGAGCTACCAATAGTTGCCCTTATTCCGGGATTCCTTTTTTCATTCAGCGTGGGAGCGGGATGAGCCACACATCTCTCCTTTTGTTTCATCCCGGCCCGGTATGCTCTTTAACTTGAGACATGTTGCCCTACCAGAGGAAGACTTGGTCTCCTTACTAGAGGAAGATGTAGGTTATAAATGCTGTCACACCTCATTCCAGCGTTTTACTGTGCAGAGCGGCGTCTGGCCCGTGCAGAGCGGCGTCCGGCCCGTGCAGAGCGGCGTCCGGCCCGTGCAGAGCGGCTTCTGGCCCGTGCAGAGCGGCTTCTGGCCCGCGCAGAGCGGCGTCCGTCCCTTGCAGAGCGGCGTCCGTCCCTTGCAGAGCGGCGACCGGCCCGCGCAGAGCGGCGACCGGCCCGCGCAGAGCGGCGACCGGCCCGCGCAGAGCGGCGACCGGCCCGCGCAGAGCGGCGACCGGCCCGCGCAGAGCGGCGACCGGCCCGCGCAGAGCGGCGACCGGCCCGCGCAGAGCGGCGTCCGGCCCGCGCAGAGCGGCGTCCGGCCCGCGCAGAGCGGCGTCCGGCCCGCGCAGAGCGGCGTCCGGCCCGCGCAGAGCGGCGTCCGGCCCGCGCAGAGCGGCGTCCGGCCCGCGCAGAGTGGGGTTTGGCCCGTGGGTGAACCTGCTGTAATTGATCCGTGTGGCCTATCACTTATGATTAAGTGGCATGTGTTACACGTGGTCTTTGACACGCATTATCTCCATGTGGACAGAGGTCAGCACCGTCTTCTCATGTCACCTGCTGGCTGACTGGATCCAGACTTCCTGACACACCACCGACCCAAGATGTGCTGTCCCCATTGCGCCTGCTGCAGTGTGTGTGTGTGTGTGTTTGTGTTGTGTGTGCGTCTCTGATGATGCAGATTGTTTACACACAGTGTCAACTTCCTGTAATCCGATGCCCTCGCAGAACACACAAAAACAAGCACACACATGGCACATCATCACTCATGTACATGAAACTAGCACACATGGTGGTGTGGGACAACACACTTGCCTGCACGACTGATCATCTTGTATAGTTCAGGTGCACAATTGAAACTTGGTTGTTCTTAGTGGTACCTTGGTCATAGTTTTGAGCTAAACCTAAGTTGTAGTTCTTATTGGCAGCTTGGTTGTAGTTCAAAGATAAAGCTTGGGCAACATTTTTTTAAGCTGAAACTTCGTAATCGTCGTCGTAATTTTCAGTAAGCGTTTGTTGTAGTTTTTAGCTAAGCCTTGGTCGTAGTTCTCAGGAGAACTTCTGTTCTGCTGTGTGTGGGGCTCTGCTGCTATTCAGTAGAGGCCTGACCCTTTGCATAATGATGTCTGGCATGGCGGTTCACTTGTCAGACAGGAACCATAATGGCTGCCTGCGTGGGCCCGGGCTGCTTAAGGCTAAGCTGGTAATGGATGTTGGCTTTGTACTGACCGTCCAGGTCGCAGCTCTCCTGTGTGGTGAGCCGTGCTGTTTCATCTTGGGCCAAATTATCACACCAGGATGTTGCATTATTCATCAGAATGAACTAGTGATTGTATTTCCATATTGACAAAAACACTTATGTGATTCTTGCAGTACAGTCTTACACTGTGGCATTGTGGGTACTTGAGGATATTGTGGTACATTAGCCAGTTCTATGTGTGGAGCCCCTCATCTACTGGTCCTGTCCGTCATCATCAGAACCACTCTCTTGTACTTGTTGGAGGAGAATGCTGACACAGAGACCCAGAGTGTCTCGCTCTCTCGCTCTGGTGCTCGCTCTTTAGCTCTTGTCCTGGCTCTCTCTGTCTGTAGCGCTCTCTCTGTAGATCTCCCCCTTTCTGTCTCTTTAGCTCTCCGTCTCTCTTACTTGTCCTCTCGTTCGCTCTCCATCTCGCTCTCGCACTCACACTAGGCGTCTCTTCTCTCACTGTCTCTCTCACAGTCGCTGCCTCTTTCTTTCTCTCGCTGCCTCTCTCACACTCCCTGTCTCTTTCTGTTTCTCTGCCTGTATTTCTCTCCATCTGAAATGTGTTATAGAGATCAGAGTGGAGGTGTAGCTGTGAATGCACATGCATGTGCTACAACCACGCCCATCCTGGCTCACAAACGCTGGCCTGTTCCAGAGGGGAACCGGGGCCCCTATCCGACCACGGCTCCCTGGTGTCTGGTGGTTGGACAATGCACAAGATGGACCCCGTAGCCCAGCTGGTTGTCATTGGGAAGCGCCACTTCTGTGTTGAAGATGCAGCGTTGGCCAATGTACCTGGCTTCCCAGTGCCGGGGAAGGATGTTGACCTTTGACCGTGGCCCATTGATGGGCTGTGTTGTGTTTTCCCTGGGTGCAGACACCACAGCTCCTATTTAAAAAGGGACAACACACACACATGAAAGTAATCCTGCTGTGTGTGGAGCTGTGTTGTTGATTGGTATCTGCGGATTTGTGTGGCGCTTTGTGACTGCGATGGCGTGTCAGCAGTTTGCCATGGTTTCCGGGGGGCCTGGGAGAGCAAAGTCGCATGTCGCATGTCGCCTTGTCTCTCGTTCCACACCTGCTGACTGTTCGTCCAATCAGCAGCCACCTGGCACACACATCAACAACACACCTATCGCCACACTTTGTTTTAGTGTTTTGCCAGCGCTGGAGAAAGGTCTGGCTGAACCCTCTATCATTCTGGTATATGGGAAAAAAATGTTGTTTATATTTCTTTAAACCAATCACAATCAAATTGGGAGGTGATAAGCCCAGGATGCAGCGACAGTGCCTTTGCAAAATAGTGTCAGGGGGGACCTTGTTTTGGTGGAAGATTTGCACGTGGGGAGGCGAGACCTGGCATCAAAATGGCTGATTCCCTGCAAACGAAACATAAACGCCACATAAAACGTTGAAACTTCGTAAAAACTTGCCGGTTTCAGGTGGCTAGCTCGGAGGTTGTTGTTCTACCTAGCGACAGCGACTTTGGCAGATAAAAGGGGAGGAGAATGTCGACTGAAATTGTCGCCTAATGGCAGGCTTATACCAACAACCTACATCCTGTCAGTCACACAATAGTGGAAGAGATGTGAAGTATTTAAAACAGTCAACACAGTTTCTAAAAGCTAGTTGCAGGGATCTATTCTGAAAATGAATATGGGTCGTCACTCTCCGATGACATGCCAAGAGCTGTAAGCCTTTGCTTTGAATGACATGGAGTTTGTTTTTTTGTGTATGCATTTTTTTTTTTTGGCCTGGTCAGCCATTGTTGTTGTTGTTGTTGTTGTTGTTGTTGTTTCTGAGGAAGTACTTGATGGATGTACGTCGAGCGCCAGGCTTTTTCTGTTCACCTCAGCATGTGTGTTGCAGCGATGCAGAATGCGTTGGTCCACAACCAGTCCTCAGATAACAGACGGGGTACCCGCGGAGGTACTAAAAGTATCTGACTATACTATACTAAAACAATTCCAGTTTGAGGACTGTTATTTACCTTTACACTGCTAGGACGTGAAATCGGGATTGAATTGTGTTCTAAGTTGTATTAAAAAGGTATTAAAATGTCTTAAAACGAACTGGTAAAAACCTGCAGATACCCTGAACAGAGCCCAGTTCCTCGACTCCCTGGGTCTCCCCTTCACGGTCGACAGCAAAAAGCAGCATATTCTACTCTCTCCATATCCCACTGGTTTTGCTCATGGGTTGAAAGTTTGCCCTGTAATTCCATACATGGCATGCTCTGTCACATAGCGTCGTCCTGCCCAGCAACATCTTTGAGGCTGTGAACGTCAAGGATTCAAAGGCTGCTCCACACCAAAGCAGATCACACTTGATTGGTAATCAAACCTGGATTACCAGTTAATTGTGATTACCTTGCATTACACGCTGGTCATCTAAATGAGAAACTAGTTGGTACTTTTTATTTCACCAGTGTACTTCGTTGACGTCATTGTTGATTGTTGCTGAATATGAGGAATGCTTACAACTACCTTAAAGGTTTTTCATACAGGAACCTTTCAGTCAACTGCTCTGCTTTTGGACGATAAGTGCATGTGTTGATATGGGTCTTTGTTGATTCTGCAGTTACTGGCTAGATGCTAAGTTGAGCTGATGCTACAGTTACACACTAACTTGGGCTCCTTCACTCACCATGGGGCTCTGTGCAATGTTTACTTCGATGTTGATTACCTCTGCAGTCTGCACCATAATGTGACTGCCCAAACCCCCTTTCTGATGAGACAAACATGGCGGTCAGTGTTGTTCTGACTGCAAGGGAAACTCACCCGTTATACATATCCTGTATGTACTCCCCATGGAAGTGGGAGCTCTGTTTCCCACGATGGTTCAGGTTTCACCTTTATTGTCCTATGCCCATTAACATACAAGCAGCAGTAATTAATGGCAATTAAATGCTTCCAGGCGTCCTCAACAGCACAATAAATTAAAAGTAACAATTATAGTAAAAGGGAAGATTAAATGAACCACCTTTAAAATAGTGCAAGGTAGGGAAGCCAGATGTCAAGACGGAAGCAGCAAGTTGAGGCTGCTGACAGGAAGATGACAGGAAGATGGCTGACTCTCGAGAAAACCTGTCAGTGCTTACTCTGCCACTCAAGGCCTGCTGCACATCCAACGGGAAGAACACATTGCATTTATGACAACTTATTATTGCTTTAGCCTTTTATATCGCATGGGGATATTCTCCCTCCCTGTCATGACGCCCGGTTAAGTAACACTGCATCTCCTCTCGTATAGTTAAGCATGGTGTGACCTGCTAGATTAGTGCTCTGTCCTGCATCGGTGGTGGGTGTTTGTGTGGCCCATGCTAAACCCTGGCAGTACTGTGTGGCACCGTGGTGTGGTACCGCCGTGGTAGGGGGCTGTCTCGCTCCTATCCCCGGCTCAGCTCTACGGCCCACTTGGATTACGCCAATCCCACAATCCTGTGCTGGGAAAACCCCCACGTCCTCCAAACAGGGACAAACACGCCACTGTTCCCTCCCTACTTAGGAGCCCCAGCCCAGGGCCTGTCCTTAATCCAGCCTGCCCACCTGCCAGCCTCCCTCCCTGAGCCTCTACACTCAGATGGTGCTTATACCCGGTCCGGGAGTCAAGTTTATATGTACAGCCCTTAGTCACATAGACCTGGTACAGCTTCAAGGAGAGGGTGGTGGGCTAACACATAGACCTGGTAGAGTTTTTATATAGGGTCTCTGGGGCAGAACTGGGTTCATAAACCTGGCTGCAAACAAACAGGACAATTCTAGCCTATATTTCAATGTAAAAATAAATCATTGATTGGTTCCAGATCGGCTGATAACAATATTCAGTGATCAGTATCGGCCTAAAAAAACCTGATCGTGCAACCTTAGTCATATTAGATGTACAAGTACAGCACATGCAGTATTAAAAAAAGCTTGAAGCTTGGAGCAAGCATACTTTTTATTAAGGCTATGCAATAAATAGATATTATATAGATATCGTGATATGAGACTAGATATCGTCTTAGATTTTGGATATCGTAATACCGTGATATGAAGTGTCTTTTCCTGATTTTAAAGGCTGTATTACAGTAAAATGATGAAAATAATAGTGCTTTTCATTTGTCAAGTGTTTAATTTACACAGGAGTATACAAAAATGGGCTTTACCATGTGGTGGACTATTTATTGAATTACCAGAAAACATGCTATATTGTGATCTATATCTTTATCAAGATATTAAATGACGGGATATACGATGTTGGCCATATCGCCCAGCCCTGCTTTTCAATCTCATAGTAAAGAGACTGTCTGTTCAGTTGATGACTGAACTGATTTCTGCATGTGCCCATCAGAAATGCATGATGATGGTTAAAACTGTAACTATATACTTCTGTCGCAATGTTAAGGATGTCAGGAGACCAAAGTCAAATCAAAACCAAAAGTGTAATGAAACCATATTAGCATTAACATGCAGCGCTATGTTCCTACTTCCTGAGGATGTGACATCCCTGACAAATGATCAACAATGCCCTTATGTGTTCCGGCCTGGCCAGTATCTGGGTTAAAGGTCACCTTGGCCCGGGTATGTTTTGCCACACAGATTTATGTTACTGAAGGGCCCCTGATCCGTGACCGTCCCCTGCCTCTCCCACCACAGCCTCCGTCAAATCTATTTATATAGATATGTTATTAATGTGTGTGTGTTTGTGTCTTTTCCAGGATTCCCTGGACAACTAAAGCAGCAGCAGTCGTTTATTTTCACTGGATTTTAGTCCCCCTGATTCTCCCTCAGCCATGGAATCGGTATGTCTCTCTGCTTTTTGCTGCATCACCCTCCCTCACCCACCGCTCTCTCTCTCTCTATCCCCTCCCCCTCTCTCTCTGTGTTTCTCCCTCACTCCCTCTTTCGCTCTCCCGCACTCCCTCTCTTTCTCTGACTGATGTTTAGCACTCCAGGGCTCACTGGCAGTTATGCATTAAGGAAGAAGAACATATTTTCTTTAACAGTTGGCATTCTGGCTGTAGGGCGGCCTTTACTTCAAACCCTACGACCCGTTCTGTATATCCAAGCCTTGGTGTGTGTGTGTGTGTGTGTGTGTGTGTGTGTGTGTGTGTGTGTGTGTGTGTGTGTGTGTGTGTGTGTGTGTGTGTGTGTGTGTGTGTGTGTGTGTGTGTGTGTGTGTGTGTGTGTGTGTGGCCTGTACCAACAGGCAGAGCAGTGCCTGTGTTAAACCCTCTCTGCTGGAATGTATGGAGTAGGAGCAAGCCTAGACCTCGCCTGGCTGGGTTTGTTAGGGGCTTTGTGTGTTAGACTGTGTGTGTGTGTGTGTGTGTGTGTGTGTGTGTGTGTGTGTGTGTGTGTGTGTGTGTGTGTGTGTGTGTGTGTGTGTGTGTGTGTGTGTGTGTGTGTGTGTGTGTGTGTGTGTGGACGTACACACACAGTTGATCTTTCTTTCTGTCTGACTATTACAATTTCAAAAAGTAGGTAATATAATACACAGATTAAAACAATGCTGTGACTTGAACCTCAGTGGTGACCATTCCCTATTTTTTAAACCACAGAAACCACTTAGTTTTAAAAGTTGTGACCAATAGTACACAATGGTATGATGTTGCTACATAGTGGTATTAGTATAGCATGGTGGTTGTTGTTAATATAACAATGTGATCCAACAATAACAGGAGGTTAATTTGCTGTTGTCACCCCACCTGACGGCTACCAGCTTGC
Source organism: Merluccius polli (assembly GCA_030340625.1). NCBI lineage: Eukaryota > Metazoa > Chordata > Actinopteri > Gadiformes > Merlucciidae > Merluccius > Merluccius polli. The sequence continues at coordinate 68,034 of JAOPHQ010000944.1, forward strand.
TCACCAGCCAGCACCTCATCACCACAGAGAAATACTCATTTTCCATTTTTTAAATTGTACTTAAAATGTTGCTTGTTGTATGTCTAATCCATTATGGCACCCATTACACTCCTAACCATCCCTGGAAGGAGGGATCCCCCACTCTGCGTTCCTTCTCAAGGTTTCTTCCTTGATTATAAGGGAGTTTTTTCTTGCCCTTTGTGGGGCTGGGGTTAGGGGGTGTCATAAATATATGGCTTGTAAAGCCCTTTGAGAATGTTACTGTGATTAAGGGCTATACAAATAAAACTGACTGACTTGACTGTTGTAATGGGGGGGGGGGGGACCATACCGTGCGCGTGTGCGCGTGTGGTGTGTGTGCGTGCGTGCGTGCGTGCGTGCGTGCGTGCGTGCGTGCGTGCGTGCGTGCGTGCGTGCGTGCGTGCGTGCGTGCGTGCGTGCGTGCGTGCGTGCGCGCCTCCCAGATCTGCTTACTGTCAGTGGGGAGCAGGAGAGCTGATCACAAAGCCTCATACACGTCCAGGATGCGAGTAGGCCCTCCCCTCTCCACACACACACCCGGCCCCTCTCCACACACACACACCCGGCTCATGTGATGCCAGTCACATGGGTTCCCGGCAGCAGCCCAGTAAATCACAATCGTATTTTTAAACGTTCTAAATCCTCCGCTTCGCCCCTTGGTTAGCAGACACAGGCTAGGGTGCCCTACAAGCTAGCGCTCACTCTCGCTCTCGCTCTCTCATCTTCTTTCTCTCGCTCTTGCTTTCTCTCTCGCTCTCGCTCTTGCTCTCGCTCTTGCTCTCGCTCTCTCTCGCTCTTGCTCTCGCTCTCACCCTCTCTCTCGTTCTAGCTCTTGCTCTTGCTTTCTCTCTCGCTCTAGCTCTTGCTCTCTCTCTCTCTCGCTCTCGCTCTGGTATCCGTGTGTGTGCGCGGGCCCTGACAGTCATATTACATAATTCCTCCGTTAGC
>JAOPHQ010000945.1:0-75621 GCA_030340625.1 Merluccius polli
GACATTAAATTACAGACATTCATACTGTATACTGATGACATTAAATTACAGTACATTCATACTGTATACTGATGACATTACATTACAGTACATTCATACTGTATACTGATGACATTACATTCATACTGTATACTGATGACATTACATGACATGGGAACTGTGTTGATCCCCGAAGGGACATTTTGTGGTGAAAGAAAGCTGCACAACTAAATATCAATACGAGGCCGAATATTATAATAAAAATCACAATAGAATATAAATACAAATAAATGCATTTAAGTTATCTTTAAACTCCAACATGCTAGCTTAGCTGAAAGCCAAAAGCTCCCACTATGAATGCCTTTGGGTGCTGCAACAAGTCTGATAAACTCTTCTTAATCAAATGTGTATTAGTTTGTCACATCCTAAATATGTCATTAATCCTTATTTTTGCTACTCCAACTATCCAGTGAAAATAATGAAACAGAGAAAGTTCATATATACAATCAGACGTCTGGTTGTGTCTACATACATAGCACCTATTGGCATGTTGTCGTCACGAGATAAGGGTTCGCCGAGAGAGGATCCTGGATTGTAGCGTTATCCCGGTCTACCGCAACGTAATTTCCGGTCGCTTGTTTATTTTGAGCTTATGTACGCCAGTGAACAGTCCCGCGAGGGGCGAGGAGGACACGGACATGACAGGAGGAACGACAACAAAGACAAGGAGGATAAATATGATATTTTTGTTGTTGTTGTTGACAAAACATGTGACCCATGTCCCGGAAGTCCCGCCCCCTCTCCCGCCCATAACGCCCATGCGCACCACCCCGTGCCTCCGCTCCGCGGCAGCAGGCGGCGGTGCTGCGCCGCGCCGCCGCTCCTCCGCCGCGGAGCAAAGACGCGAGGAAATGAGTTTTCCCACTAGTCTCACGAAAACAAAGCCTGTTTCCCCTGGACCCAATGGGCTTTTAACCTGGACCCGAACCGCACATCGGCTTGGCCTGAACGTCACGTAGTTTTGCCACGAATGGCCTGAGATAAAGACGTGTTCCCGTTGGTTTTCTTTTTCTGTGTGTGTGTGTGTGGAAACAACAATGTCGTCTCCCGTGGATTTCCACTCGCAGATCGCCTCCATCATCGAGGTGCTGGCTAACGCCGCCGTGGCGGAGATCTGCAAGGTGGTGGACGACGGCTACGCGGTGGTCCAGCTGGAGGTGAGCCAGAACCAGAAGGAGAACGACTTCCTGCGCCGGAAGGTCCGACTGCTGGAGCTGCAGATCTCCAAGTACCGCGCCGAGAGGATGAAGGGATCCGAGGGAGCGGCGCGCTTCCCCGGCATCCGCCTGCTGGGCAGACCGCACCGGGAAGCCCTGGCAGGTACACACATCCCCCAGATATACACACACCTAAATACACATCTATACATACCCCCCCCCCCCCCCCCCCCCAGGTACACACATCCCCCAGATATACACACACCTAAATACACATCTATACATACACCCCCCCCCCCCCCCCCAGGTACACACATCCCCCAGATATACACACACCTAAATACACATCTATACATACCCCCCCTCCCCCCCAGGTACACACACCTCGTAGAGATACACACACCTATATACACATATATATATATATATATACACACCCCTAAATACACCTCTCTATATACACACCTCTATATATACACACACCTCGTAGATATACACCCCTATATGCACACATCCCAGATAGATACACACCTCTAAATACACATCTCTATATATACACCTCTATATATACACACACCCCAGATATACGCACACCTCCTAGATACACACACCTCCTAGATAGATACACATCTATATACACATCTATATATACACCCCCCCCCCCCAGATAGATACCTCTAAATACTCACTCTCTATATACACCCCCCCCACACACACACCCTGCTCACCCCCCAGATATATACACACCTCTTTATATACACACCCCTAAATACACACCTCTATATATAAAAACACACCTCGTAGATACACACCTCTAAATACACCTCTATACACACACACACACACACACACACACACCTTGTAGATAAACACCTCTAAATACACACCTCTATATACACCTCTATACACACACACACACACACACACACACACCTTGTAGATACACACCTCTAAATACATTATAAACACACAATCTAAACTATGAGATTGCCTTTTATATTTTGGGGTTTCTGTGGAAAGCGTAAACCTTCAACATGGAGTCTGAGTCTCCCTGAAGCAGCTGTGATGTTAACGTGTGCTGGTGTCCATCGGCAGGTCCATCCCCCCAGGGCAGGCTCCGGGGCCGGGGCCACAGGACCCCCCCCTTACCCCGGGACCAGGACCCCAACCAGCAGGTGGTCACCTCTACCAAGGTAGAGGTACTTCATCATCCACATATGTGTGTGTGTGTGTAAATGTGATGTGATGGACTGTTATGGCTGTTATGCGAATACATCCCATAATATGTAGGTGTCTCCTCTGTCTCAGGTAGCGGAGGAGGAGAAGCCTCTCATCATCGTGAAGGTGGAGGGGGCGGAGCCTAGCGAGTCAGACCACGCCCCCAGCAGACCAGACGCCGGCTCGGGGCCGACGCCCCCCGCTGGACCGGAGGAGCCCCGCAGCCAATCGGAGGTCAGTGGATCGGATGACCTCACCTTGCTTTTCACCACCGGCTGCTCGCAGGTGCCACTAACAGGATGTGATGTCAGAGCGGGAAGCCAGCCGTTTCCCGGCGGGCAGGAAGAGAAACGCCAGAAGCGGGCGTGGCTCGACGTCCTCCCGGCGTTCGCCCAAGATTTGTCGTATGACCGCCCTGCGTTCGCCGAGGTGACGGCGATGGACGACGAGGGGGATGAGTTCCGCTGGTCGGGTGGCGGGAAAAGACGGGAGGAGGAAGAGCGGGGAGGGAGGGAGGAGCAGAGAGGGGAGAACAGGGAGGGAGAGCGGAAGGACAAGAGGGGGAGAGAGGAGGAGCGGGGGAGAGGGGAGCCCTTCGCGCCGAGTCTAGGTTTCACCGCCGCACCGGGACCGTCGCTCGCGAGAAGCCTCGACGCCGGCTCCGCCCACAAGCTCTCCCAGAGGCCCCCGGTGACCTCTGACCCCCGGCGGCTCACCCTCCACGGCTGCGGCGTCTGCGGCAAGCGCTTCGGCCACGAGGCGGAGCTGCAGAGGCACGCGGCGCGCCACCGCCGCCGCAAGGCCCACGAGTGCGCGCTGTGCGGGAAGAGCTTCGTGTGCCGCAGCCAGCTGGACGTCCACCGCTACGTGCACACGGGCGAGCAGCCGTTCGGCTGCAGCGTGTGTCCGCGCCGCTTCTCCCATCCCAGCAACCTGAGGAGACACCAGAAGGTGACGCACAACTGCTGACCCCCCCAAACCCCTGGCGTCGGCGCGAAGACCCGGCCCCCAAAAAAAAAGCGTTTGGCTCCATAAGGTTTCCTCCCGTCCGTCTCCACTCGCTGACTTCCTAAAGGTCGTGGAGCGAAGAAGGGAGAGATTCCTCCTCCTCTCTCACCGTCGGCGTTTGAGAATGGGAGAAAGATGAGACTTCATTGATCCCAAACGACTCTCTGATAGTAGCAACAGCATGTTTTATTGTTTTAAGAAGACCCCTCTCAACTCGTTTTTATATCTTTGTACCTACACATGTTTTAATAAATCCTATTTGAGAGTATCTGATTGTTTGTTTTTTGTGTAACATTACATATCAGGTCTTCCTGAAATGACAATTAAGTGATGAGTAAGGAATAAACCACGCCGGGGTGTCCCATTATTAGGAAATGCTTGATTTGCATTGAAATGTTTCCCGTTATTGAAAACGTGTATTGACCAATCAGAATCAAGCATTCCACAATGCTGTGGTATAAATATTGATAATGTGTTAATAATTGTATTGGTAATTTACTACAAATGTATTCATATTATATTACTAATATATTCATAGTAATAATAGTAAATGAACACTTGTGGTTAGAAGCATTACCTGCAACATATTTGAACTTATATCATTATTTACCTAATAATTCACTACGTTAAACTGAATATAAAGCTACTCCTATTGACGACATTACTCCTGTGATGTCGTTACTCATTAATGACATCGTGTCTCAATAATGACATCACTACCCATCATTGCTTCTAATGACATTGTTATTCATGAATGACATCGTTAGTAACTGGTGAGGGACAGCGCCTCTGTGTGAACTCTTGGGCCAATCAGAACCTCTCTCTCCGTCTACAGGGGCGGGGCCCGAGTATGGGGACCCCCTGCGGTCGGACCGAAGCCAGCGGTGCTGCGCCGCCTTCAGGTGAGCCAGTCGGCCGCTCCGAAGATCACCTGTCTACCTGTAGACGTGCACACCTGTCTACCTGCAGACGTGCACACCTGTCTACCTGTAGACGTGCACACCTGTCTACCTGTAGACGTGCACACCTGTCTACCTGTAGACGTGCACACCTGTCTACCTGTAGACGTGCACACCTGTCTACCTGTAGACGTGCACACCTGTCTACCTGTAGACGTGCACACCTGTCTACCTGTAGACGTGCACACCTGTCTACCTGTAGACGTGCACACCTGTCTACCTGTAGACGTGCACACCTGTCTACCTGTAGACGTGCACACTGTCTACCTGTAGACGTGCACACCTGTCTACCTGTAGACGTGCACACCTGTCTACCTGTAGACGTGCACACCTGTCTACCTGTAGACGTGCACACCTGTCTACCTGTAGACGTGCACACCTGTCTACCTGTAGACGTGCACACCTGTCTACCTGTAGACATGCACACTATTATACACACAGAGATACACCGCTTTTATCTTATCTTGCTGTTTGTGTGTGTGTGTGTGTGTGTGTGTGTGTGTGTGTGTGTGTGTGTGTGTGTGTGTGTGTGTGTGTGTGTGTGTGTGTGCGTGCAGAGCTCCCAGGGAGCACCAGTCCTCCCGGAGCGCTCTGGAAGGGACAACACGGCGGACAGGAAGACGACCAGCGGCCATCGTGTTCCTCTCAAATGTACCAGGATGCTCTGCCCCCCGCCGGCCACATGCCCGGCGGCTCCAAACAGGAAGTCATCCTGATGGATGCGCTTCCGGACCTGACGGAGGCCGGCGGCGACGACGTCGCGTTGCCATGGATACGCGGCGGTAACCGCCCCGCCGGGGACCTGCTGCTCGACGCCGACGGGTCGTACGGTGACGCCTTCGCCTTCCACCACGGCCATCCCCATTGGCCCGACGCCCCCCCGCCTCCCGCCGGCGGCTATCCTCCGTCGGCCAATCGCGGTCTGAACCCTCCGCCGCCGCCGCCGGCCGGCCACCACCTGGAGGCGGGTCGTTACGCTGACCTGCACCCGCCGCGGTTCCAGCGGCGTGTACAGGCGAGCGCAGAGCGGCCTCACCGCTGCCCTCAGTGTGGGAAGAGCTTCGGCCAGCTGTCGGGGCTGAAGAGGCACCTGATGGTGCACACAGGGGAGCGGCCGTTCCACTGCGCCCACTGTGGAAAACACTTCTCCACCTCCAACAACCTCAAGGTGCACCAGAGCGTCCACACTGGGGAGAAACGCTTCCAGTGCTCCCAGTGTGGCAAGAAGTTCTCCTTCCTCAGCAACCTCATCCGACACCAGGGCATCCATAACACCACCCAGAGCGCTACCTCGGCCCCACCCTAAACACCACCTAAACACCACTTAAACACCACTTAAACACCACCTAAACACCACCTAAACACCACCTAAACACCACCTATACAACACCTAAAAACCATCTAAACACCACCTTAAAACCAGCGAAACACCACCTAAACATCACTAACACCACCTATACACCACATAAACACCACCCTAAACACCACCTAATCACCACTAACACCACCTACATAACACCTAAACACCACCTAATCACCATGAACATCACATATACAATACCAACATCACCTAAACACTACCTATACACCACTAACACCACCTAAACACCACCTATACAACACCTAAACGCCACCTAAACACCACCCTAAACACCTAACAACCATCTAAACAGCACCCTAAACACCACCTAAACACTACCTACACACCACCTAAACACGTCTATACAACACCTAAACACCACCTACACAACACCTAAACACCACCTACACAACACCTAAACACCACCTACACAACACCTAAACACCACCTAAACACCACCTATACACCACCTAAATACTGGAGGATGCTTTATGAAAGGAAAGGAGACAATGCCATCCCGCAGTTCCTTGCGGCAGCAACATTTAAAGTGTTGCACCATTCAGCCATTCACGAAAACAAACGATCAACATGTTTGAAACTGAAGAATGACGATATGTACAGCAGTATTTGTAGGCCTTGCATAAATGTAACAATTATTTTCATACAGTCATACTCATTAGGTTCATGTGGATAAACATGAGTGGACAGGAGGGTGAACGTGAGCAACCATTGTCAATGTAACAACCGTTTCATTTCACTTGTGTGACTGATTTACATGTTTAAGTTAATTTCCAACCGTGGTAAAGAAGTAATGTTTTAGTAGTCCACCTTCAGGACCTTGTAGTTTCACCAGCAGACCCACGTCCACAACATCCACCGTCGCGTCATTACGGACCCAAGTGTAAGTCGGTTGTCTTTTCCTAAGTCTCAAGAATAGGGTTTGGGAAAAGGATGCATATTTTTGACTAATGGACCGGAGCCCTGGCGTTCACCAAGGGCATTCAAGTTAACTTTATTAGCATCTTATGCAAGGTTTTGCATTGTTTTGGAAGACGTGTGTTTGTTTCAGAAACACACAGCTGAATGGATTTTGAATTGTGTGTTATTTTAAAATATGACCGACCGTGACCTCACTAAACATTGGCCACCCCTGACTCTCCTAAGATGGGATTTAGGACTGGTTAACTTTAGTGACACATTGCTACTGTGAACGTGTGCAACCAAGGTGCCAGTCTCTCAGTACTAGCACAACAGGTGGTTCAGTCACAACAATAAACCTCATTTAAAAACGGTTCACTGGCGGTTTCTTCTATGAGTTTCTACAAAAATGTAACACATTCATTTACAGAAATCACAAAAAAACTTGAAACTGAAATACTGTTAACAATAAGCAAAATTATGAAGTGAAGAATTTCAGCCCTGTGGTACTAGCTAAGTCACATGCCAGACTAAGTCCCCTATTGGCTGCCCTTCACATGGGGAAAAAAATGATAGGGTGATGTGCCCTCTAGAGCAAGACAATTTGATGTATCTTAAATGAGTGTCCTCTAGTGTAGAACATGTGATGCAGTGCCCTATAAGGTGCCCTTACAATGGTCTAAACTTGACGTTCCCTATGGGTGCCGTTATGAAGTGCCCTCTATGCCGTGTGAGTAGAGAAAATGGGACGCAGTGCTGTGAGAAAACATGATGAATGCCCAATGAGGTGCCCCTCTCATGGAGAAGTGCCCCTCCAGTAGATACAATGTGATGCAGTGCTTGAGGTTCCCTACAGGTGCCTTTCCGGTGTAATAACCTCATGAAGTGCCCTCTTAGTTGCCCTTCCAAGTCAGAAAATACGATGAAGTGCCCTTGCAATGGAGAAGTTAAATCCCAGTGAAGAAAATTAGATGCAGTAGCCTCCAGTCTCCCCTACAACGTGTCCTCTAGGACAGGCTGTCCCACAGAGACCTCCAGTCTCCCCTACAACGTGTCCTCTAGGACAGGCTTTCCCACAGAGACCTCCAGTCTCCCCTACAACGTGTCCTCTAGGACAGGCTTTCCCACAGAGACCTCCAGTCTCCCCTACAACGTGTCCTCTAGGACAGGCTTTCCCACAGAGACCTCCAGTCTCCCCTACAACGTGTCCTCTAGGACAGGCTTTCCCACAGAGACCTCCAGTCTCCCCTATAACGTGTCCTCTAGGACAGGCTTTCCCACAGAGACCTCCAGTCTCCCCTACAACATGTCCTCTAGGACAGGCTGTCCCACAGTGGTGCCATGACGACAGTTTAGGGGGGCCACCAAATACTTTTCGATAAGTTAGGCTAATATCTAGCTAGCATTTTGATGTAATCTCACCTGCACTGTCCCTGCTTTTTATTTTTCAAAGTACCCTTTAGGTTAAGTTAGATTGTGTAAGGTTAACTGTATTTGATAGTAAAAGACGGAGCAAATTGTTGCCAACGATGACACATTAAAGTTTAAAATACTCATTCCCATAGTTAAAGCTGTACATCTATTCCATCCACGTGTTCAGTTTTAGCCAATGTAAGACAATAGACGGATAAACAAACAAAAAACGCCTTACCAACTGACGTCGCTTGGTAAATTAGTATTCACTGCATCGCCTACTTTGGCTTGGACCGCTCACAGGTAGACAGTATTGATTTTGTGGCCAGAAGATAGCAAAACCCATCTCAGCAGGTAGGAACTAACTAACATAGGATTAGCAGGGTAGGTCAGCGGCTGAAATGCATTTATCAGGGTGCTAACCCTGTGTTGTGAAGTAAAATATCTACTAGGAAGATTGCAAAGACTGTTGATCGTGAAAAGAAACCAGCTTGACCCCCTCATTGCTGCTTGCAGCTATATTTGGTAGTTAGTTTTTCTTGAATAACTTTTTTTCTGAAGGTCGTAAAGACTCCGATGTCTGCCCCATGGTTTATGGGGAAGCCGAACACGCCAGTCTTGGTCCTGAGTCATTGCGACCTTCCGTTCTCTTAACCCTAAACCTAATATCAAACCTTAACCCTAATATGAAAACCATTAACATTAGGGTAAGTGGTAGTTAGTTTTTCTTTAATAAATTTTTTTCTGAAGGTCGTAAAGACTCAGAGCCGATGTCTGCCCCATGGTTTATGGGGAAGCCGGACACGCCAGTCTTGGTCCTGAGTCATTGCGACCTTCCGTTCTGAAACCCTAACCCTAATATCAAACCTTAACCCTAATATGAAACCATTAACATTAGGGTAAGTGGTAGTTAGTTTTTCTTGAATAACTTTTTTTCTGAAGGTCGTAAAGACTCAGAGCCGATGTCTGCCCCGTGGTTTATGGGGAAGCCGAACACGCCAGTCTTGGTCCTGAGTCATTACGACCTTCCGTTCTGAAACCCTAACCCTAATATCAAACCTTAACCCTAATATGAAACCCATTAACATTAGGGTAAGTGCTAGTTAGTTTTTCTTGAATAACATTTTTTCTGAAGGTCGTATAGATGCAGAGCCGATGTCTGCCCCATGGTTTATGGGGAAGCCGAACACGCCAGTCTTGGTCCTGAGTCATTACGACCTTCCGTTCTCTTAACCCTAACCCTAATATCAAACCTTAACCCTAATATGAAACCCATTAACATTAGGGTAAGTGGTAGTTAGTTTTTCTTGAATAACTTTTTTTCTGAAGGTCGTAAAGACTCAGAGCCGATGTCTGCCCCATGGTTTATGGGGAAGCCGAACACGCCAGTCTTGGTCCTGAGTCATTGCGACCTTCCGTTCTGAAACCCTAACCCTAATATCAAACCTTAACCCTAATATGAAACCCATTAACATTAGGGTAAGTGGTAGTTAGTTTTTCTTGAATAACTTTTTTTCTGAAGGTCGTATAGATGCAGAGCCGATGTCTGCCCTATGGTTTATGGGGAAGCCGAACACGCCAGTCTTGGTCCTGAGTCATTGCGACCTTCCGTTCTGAAACCCTAACCCTAATATCAAACCTTAACCCTAATATGAAACCCATTAACATTAGGGTAAGTGGTAGTTAGTTTTTCTTGAATAACTTTTTTTCTGAAGGTCGTAAAGACTCAGAGCCGATGTCTACCCCATGGTTTATGGGGAAGCCGAACACGCCAGTCTTGGTCCTGAGTCATTGCGACCTTCCGTTCTGAAACCCTAACCCTAATATCAAACCTTAACCCTAATATCAAACCTTAACCCTAATATGAAACCCATTAACATTAGGGTAAGTGGTAGTTAGTTTTTCTTGAATAACTTTTTTTCGGAAGGTCGTAAAGACTCAGAGCCGATGTCTGCCCCGTGGTTTATGGGGAAGCCGAACACGCCAGTCTTGGTCCTGAGTCATTGCGACATTCCGTTCTAAAACCCTAACCCTAATATCAAACCTTAACCCTAATATGAAACCCATTAACATTAGGGTAAGTGGTAGTTAGTTTTTCTTGAATAACTTTTCTTCTGAAGGTCGTAAAGACTCAGAGCCGATGTCTGCCCCATGGTTTATGGGGAAGCCGAACACGCCAGTATTGGTCCTGAGTCATTGCGACCTTCCGTTCTCTTAACCCTAACCCTAATATCAAACCTTAACCCTAATATGAAACCCATTAACATTAGGGTAAGTGGTAGTTAGTTTTTCTTCAATAACTTTTTTTCTGAAGGTCGTAAAGACTCAGAGCCGACGTCTGCCCCATGGTTTATGGGGAAGCCGAACACGCCAGTGTTTTGTGGCCAGAAGATAGCAAAACCCATCTCAGCAGGTAGGAACTAACTAACATAGGATTAGCAGGCTAGGTCAGCGGCTGAAATGCATTTATCAGGGTGCTAACCCTGTGTTGTGAAGTAAAATATCTACTAGGAAGATTGCAAAGACTGTTGATCGTGAAAAGAAACCAGCTTGACCCCCTCATTGCTGCTTGCAGCTATATTTATTTATTATTATTATATTCACCGTCGGACTTTAAAGTTTGGTGTGAATTGCTTTTTCCATTAACTTAAGAGTGGAGTCTGGCCCTTTGTTTCCGCCTTGCAACACTGCCTATAACTGACTTGGGATATTTCATCCTACATTACATACTATAGATTATTAACATGTTATAAACAACGGAACCGAGCGATTTGTGTGCGTTGTCGTTACAAGATAAAGACTTTTTTTTAAAATAATGTATTTTATATTTTGTATTTGTTTTATTTATTTGTAGTTGTAGTTGTATAACCTGCAGTATGGTTATAAGACCAGACGGTACCTCCGCCTGGACACCAGGTGGGGGCGGTAATGCACCTGAACGCTGCTTCATCAGTCGCCATTAAACAACAACAACAACAAGAAGGAGAAGAAGCAGAAGGAGAAGGAGAAGAAGAAGAGGAAGCAGCAGCAGCGGTTCCAGGATGGAGAGTGCCGCCAACCCGCCGGAGATGGAGAACTACGGGAGTTTCCACACGCAGCTGGTGTCCATCGTGGAGGTGTTGGCTAACGCGGCCGTGCTGGAGATCTGCAAGCTGGTGGACGATGGTTTCGCCCACCTGAGGCTGGAGGTGTCCCGGACCCAGAGGGAGAACCTGGACCTCAGGACCAGACTGCGGCTGCTGGAGGTCGGAGCCCCCGCTGTCCCGCCGCCGGGGAGCCGCTCAGAGGAAGGTATGGTGGCTGTGCTCCCCCTCCGCCATCATGGCTCACTCCCAATGTGGAGCTGCTGCTGCTGCTGCTGCTGCTGCTGCGTCCAGACGCCATGGCGGACCGCTGGACGTGTGGCTTCATACTGATCTGCTGTGAGCCACCAAGAGCTGGACCATAACTGATGAGTCTGTTTGTCTCCAGGTCACTCTCTCCTTGGAGGTCAGGGTGGAGGAACCAGCCTGCTGGAGGAGGTACCGTACATCTAGATCTGCTGCTCTATAGAGCTGTTATATTAGGTAGAGTATAGCTATAGAGCTGTTATATTAGGTAGAGTATGTCTATAGAGCTGTTATATTAGGTAGAGTATATCTATAGAGCTGTTATATTAGGTAGAGTATATATATAGAGCTGTTATATTAGGTAGAGTATGTCTATAGAGCTGTTATATTAGGTAGAGTATGTCTATAGAGCTGTTATATTAGGTAGAGTATATCTATAGAGCTGTTATATTAGGTAGAGTATATCTATAGAGCTGTTATATTAGGTAGAGTATGTCTATAGAGCTGTTATATTAGGTAGAGTATATCTATAGAGCTGTTATATTAGGTAGAGTATGTCTATAGAGCTGTTATATTAGGTAGAGTATATCTATAGAGCTGTTATATTAGGTAGAGTATATCTATAGAGCTGTTATATTAGGTAGAGTATGTCTATAGAGCTGTTATATTAGGTAGAGTATGTCTATAGAGCTGTTATATTAGGTAGAGTATATCTATAGAGCTGTTATATTAGGTAGAGTATATCTATAGAGCTGTTATATTAGGTAGAGTATGTCTATAGAGCTGTTATATTAGGTAGAGTATATCTATAGAGCTGTTATATTAGGTAGAGTATATCTATAGAGCTGTTATATTAGGTAGAGTATGTCTATAGAGCTGTTATATTAGGTAGAGTATATCTATAGAGCTGTTGTATTAGGTAGAGTATATCTATAGAGCTGTTATATTAGGTAGAGTATATCTATAGAGCTGTTATATTAGGTAGAGTATATCTATAGAGCTATTATATTAGGTCGAGTATATCTATAGAGCTGTTGTATTAGGTAGAGTATATCTATAGAGCTGTTATATTAGGTAGAGTATATCTATAGAGCTGTTATATTAGGTAGAGTATATCTATAGAGCTATTATATTAGGTAGAGTATATCTATAGAGCTGTTATATTAGGTAGAGTATATCTATAGAGCTGTTATATTAGGTAGAGTATATCTATAGAGCTGTTATATTAGGTAGAGTATATCTATAGAGCTGTTGTATTAGGTAGAGTATATCTATAGAGCTGTTATATTAGGTAGAGTATATCTATAGAGCTGTTATATTAGGTAGAGTATGTCTATAGAGCTGTTATATTAGGTAGAGTATATCTATAGAGCTGTTATATTAGGTAGAGTATATCTATAGAGCTGTTATATTAGGTAGAGTATATCTATAGAGCTGTTATATTAGGTAGAGTATATCTATAGAGCTGTTGTATTAGGTAGAGTATATCTATAGAGCTGTTATATTAGGTAGAGTATATCTATAGAGCTGTTATATTAGGTAGAGTATGTCTATAGAGCTGTTATATTAGGTAGAGTATATCTATAGAGCTGTTATCTCTCTCTCTCTCTCTCTCTCTCTCTCTCTCTCTCTCTCTCTCTCTCTCTCTCTCTCAGAAGCCTGTGGTGTTGATCAAGGCAGAGCAGCTGGAAGAGGAGCTGACAGGGTGCATCATGGGTGAAAGCCATTCAGAGCTCCCTACTGTTGACGGTATGTACCGGACCAGTACCTAGACCTGGACCCAGACTAGACCAGTACCTCTAACCAGACCTGGACCCAGACTAGACTAGACCAGACAAGACTAGCTAGACTACACCGTAAAGCGGTGTAGTCTAGTACACCAGCGGTGGCACGATAAAGGAGCCATGGGGAATTTTGACCAATTGGGACAACTGAGCCGCTTCAGCGTCCAATCACAACCTTCACTTCGTAGCCAATCACGTTTGTTATGTCGTCATACGGCGGCGTGATATATAAATGTCTGATGTAGTCGAAGAATGGCTAAAACACTTCCTGTTAGGATACACTGATGTGTCCTTGGTCCCCAAGACGATTCGGTTAGGATACACTGATGTGTCCTTGGTCCCCAAGACGATTCGGTTAGGATACACTGATGTGTCCTTGGTCCCCAAGACGATTCGGTTGGGATACACTGATGTGTCCTTGGTCCCCAAGACGATTCAGTTAGGATACACTGATGTGTCCTTGGTCCCCAAGACGATTCGGTTAGGATACACTGATGTGTCCTTGGTCCCCAAGACGATTAGGTTAGGATACACTGATGTGTCCTTGGTCCCCAAGACGATTCGGTTAGGATACACTGATGTGTCTTTGGTCCCCAAGACGATTCGGTTAGGATACACTGATGTGTCCTTGGTCCCCAAGACGATTCGGTTAGGATACACTGATGTGTCCTTGGTCCCCAAGACGATTCGGTTAGGATACACTGATGTGTCCTTGGTCCCCAAGACGATTCGGTTGGGATACACTGATGTGTCCTTGGTCCCCAAGACGATTCAGTTAGGATACACTGATGTGTCCTTGGTCCCCAAGACGATTCGGTTAGGATACACTGATGTGTCCTTGGTCCCCAAGACGATTAGGTTAGGATACACTGATGTATCCTTGGTCCCCAAGACGATTCGGTTAGGATACACTGATGTGTCTTTGGTCCCCAAGACGATTCGGTTAGGATACACTGATGTGTCCTTGGTCCCCAAGACGATTCGGTTAGGATACACTGATGTGTCCTTGGTCCCCAAGACGATTCGGTTAGGATACACTGATGTGTCCTTGGTCCCCAAGACGATTCGGTTGGGATACACTGATGTGTCCTTGGTCCCCAAGATGATTCGGTTAGGATACACTGATGTGTCCTTGGTCCCCAAGACGATTCGGTTGGGATACACTGATGTGTCCTTGGTCCCCAAGACGATTCGGTGGCCGATTGAGCATCTTGTTAAGCGTTCGACTGTTGGAACAGAAGGAAAACGTGGAGATCTGGCAGGACAAGACAATACTGTAGCAACTCTCTCTCTCTGTGACTCTCTCTCTTTGTATCTGTATCTGTATATGTGTCTCTCTCTTTCTCTGTCTCTGTGTCTCTAGTGGTAGTCGAGGGACCCTCCCTCGCCCCTAAGGAGGAGCTTGTGGTCCCTCTGGTCTCCTCGGAGGGGTTCAGTTCTGGAGGAGAAGAGCAGAAGGAGGAGGAGCAGGCCTGGTCTGGCAGCGGTCTGGTCGGGGGTCCGTCCACTAGAGAGGGAGGAGACTTCGAGCTGGGCAGGTCAACGCCAGCTCCTGGTTGTGGGGTTGCTAGTGGCGCCCAGTCCGGAGACAGCCTATCAGATGAGAGCAAGTCCAGCGAGCTGGGTGCTCCTCGACGCCTCTCCTCCCGCCTCCTCCTCCTCTCCCCCCGCCCATATGGAGGAGCGGAGGACTGCCCCGGCTCCTCTGTGCTCTCCTCCTCCTCCAGGAAAAGGGACCGTCTGACCTCTCCGTCAAACGGGAGGGGTCAGGCCCCCCCGCTGCCTTGGGTCTTCAGCTGTCCGCTGTGCATGAAAGACTTCTCCACCTCCAGAGGCCTGATGGTGCACCAGAGCATCCGCCACCAACCCAGCGGCCATCGGCACACCGTGAGGCCGTTCAGCTGCAACTTGTGCGGTAAACGCTTCTTGCGGTCCAGCAGCATCAAGCCGCACATGGCGATCCACGCGGGGGAACAGCCGTACATCTGCACGCAGTGCGGCAGGCGCTTCTCCGCCCGGGGGAACCTGGTCCGACACGAAACCCTTTGTACCGCCAGGTGTAACGCCTCATTTCCACCGGGGACGTAAGCGCCGCGGGACGGCTGCGACTGCGTCCTCTGCCCGGCGTCAATCCCCACCGGGCGCGTAACGGCAGCGTAGCGCTGCGAGGCGGCTGGATTCGCGGGATCACGCGAGAATCAGGAGACCACGCGATCATTTGTGGATGTCAAAATAGAACAAACAAATAAAAGGTTACTTTTCCGAAGTTGACTTGCAGTTGCTTTGTCTGTCAGAAGTTGATTTGCTGTTGATTTGGTCGTTTTTCCTAGATTTGTGTGCTTCTACCATGAGTTGGTAGGCTATATAGTAAATGTTTTCTTTTTTTGTCGGGTCTAATTGTGTTTAGTGTTGTTTATTGTTGTTATGTCCTAATGTGTTGTGCTGTAGCCTATAGACAAAGTCAGTTATAAACGACGATTTGTGGCCGTGTTCGATCGGGAGGGTGTTTTTATTTTGAAAATTGACCGGATGCTCTATGGCTTTTACTATTTCACTTCCTGCCCGGTCGGTCTGCTCTGTTGAAATTGATGCGGTTCAGCAACGGCTCGCGTCAAAAATAGAAGTGCTACGGAATGATAGCGCTGCGGCGCTGCTGAGACGCTCCGCGGCGGCCCGGTGGGAATGGTTTCTGATTAGAGTGGCAGCGATCAGCAGCGGTGACCGCGGCGCAGCCGTTCCGCGGCGCTTACGTCCTCGGTGGAAATCAGTCGTAAGTAGTCTCATGTCTGTTTATAAAGTGTTAATAAAGTGTTTATAAAGTGAATCATCCTTAAGTACAAACTACTCCTTGTCTCCTTCCTCATTACAGTTGCTATGAGATGAAGACTTCCCGCGCTGTGGAAACATCGACTCCTGTATTCACGCCGGTACCAATGGACTCGTATTTACGGTCCACACCCAGAAGTAAACAAACGTAGGCCATGTCCAAAAATGTTCACTATATTGTGCACTATTTGGGACCAAAAACGTTTTTCTTGATCCTTCTTGAAGAGCTTTGAGCACCAGCAGTATCACGGTAAAGGAGCCATGGGGGACAGTGGAGGGGGGACTTATAGGCTCTATGGAGATACGTGGCAATTTTTCAGGAAGCGTTCTACTTAAAATAGATGATACATTATCATACAGAAAATTCATATGGTATGTCAAAAGTAAGTTTGACACAATTTTAAGACAAATTGTTTAAAAGTGGGCAACAGCATAGCCCGTCAAATTCACGGCTTCATCTAGCTCAGCTGTCAAAATGGCGGCTAATGCTTGCTGGTTAGTGGACAACAGGAATAATAATCTAATTATGTTGTTAAGGGTTATCAAATTGCTCGTTAAGCATCAAAAAATGAAATCCATAGTAATCTCACATTTCAGTCTATCAACTTCTATTCCTTCAAGCTAATTTAATGGGTGGAGTGTATTTTCCCTCCTGGCGGACGGTGCAGCTGAATGAAGCTGCACCGACGGGGGTGGGGAGGCGCGCGCGATCGTAACACACCTCGGACCTACGGCCGACGGGGGGGGGTGTGCGCAATAGTAACACACCACGGACCTGTGACCGGCGGGCGGACCTGTGACCGGCGTGTCTCACAAATACGCGTCTGGCTTGATGCTGCGCCGGACGCCGGACAGGGCATTGAAAAACCGGACAGTCCGGGAAGGAGTCCAAGGAACGGAGTAACGCAGCGTTTGGTAACGGGAACGGAGTTACTGAATTTAAAAAAACAACGCGTTACGTAAAGCGTTACTGAAAAAAGTAACGGCGTTACGTAACAGCGTTACTAATAACGCGTTACTACCCAACACTGATCCTTACAAAGCACACATGTTCAATGTTATATCCTTGTTAACAACGTTGACACGTCATCTTTTAGATGTGGAGAAACTGACCAAACATCAATGTGGAATGAATCGATGTTGCTTCTACAAAACCAAATATGTTGGCTGTTATGTAAAGTAACCTTAATCAGAAAAATGTTATTTATTGCCAGATCAAAGCACACATCATTTCACATCTAGACATTCAAAAGTAAATACAAAATGTAAATGTTAATCGTCCTTGATTCATTTATTCAGTGGTGCACAGTCCTCATTTATACAACAAATGTACAAATAAAATAAAAAAACAGGGAAAAAAATCCAAAGATTTGAACCCAAATAGAGAACGCTGATGTCCATTGGGAAGATGTCAGCTTCTCTGTTAGCATGCTAGCTAACATGTTAACATGCTAGCTAACAGCTGCCCGGCGTCGCAACGCAGATGAATCTCCGATTGGTGGTACAGAGGGTGTTGGCCCAACCGGCTGAAAACCAAACAAAACAACAACTTCAAATACCATGGAAACAAATGATAGATGGGCAGACAGTCAGTCAGTCAGACAGACAGACAGACAGACAGACAGACAGTCAGACAGACAGACAGACAGGCTTACTGGTTCTGCGTAGGTAGGCACAGGGGTAACTTGTGGCAGTGGACAAGCCGACCCAGTTGCTGTAGTACAATCCATTACCATCAATCCACCTCCAGCGGCTCTGCAAGGCAGGAAGACAACATCTTACTTTAAATCCCAGGTGCACTCTAATCTCTCCTCAGGGAGGCGTTAGTTGTGTTCACTGTAACCTCTCCTCAGGGAGGCGTTAGTTGTGTTCACTGTAACCTCTCCTCAGGGAGGCGTTAGTTGTGTTCACTGTAACCTCTCCTCAGGGAGGCGTTAGTTGTGTTCACTGTAACCTCTCCTCAGGGAGGCGTTAGTTGTGTTCACTGTAACCTCTCCTCAGGGAGGCGTTAGTTGTGTTCACTGTAACCTCTCCTCAGGGAGGCGTTAGTTGTGTTCACTGTAACCTCTCCTCAGGGAGGCGTTAGTTGTGTTCACTGTAACCTCTCCTCAGGGAGGCGTTAGTTGTGTTCACTGTAACCTCTCCTCAGGGAGGCGTTAGTTGTGTTCACTGTAACCTCTCCTCAGGGAGGCGTTAGTTGTGTTCACTGTAACCTCTCCTCAGGGAGGCGTTAGTTGTGTTCACTGTAACCTCTCCTCAGGGAGGCGTTAGTTGTGTTCACTGTAACCTCTCCTCAGGGAGGCGTTAGTTGTGTTCACTGTAACCTCTCCTCAGGGAGGCGTTAGTTGTGTTCACTGTAACCTCTCCTCAGGGAGGCGTTAGTTGTGTTCACTGTAACCTCTCCTCAGGGAGGCGTTAGTTGTGTTCACTGTAACCTCTCCTCAGGGAGGCGTTAGTTGTGTGCACTGTAACCTCTCCTCAGGGAGGCGTTAGTTGTGTTCACTGTAACCTCTCCTCAGGGAGGCGTTAGTTGTGTTCACTGTAACCTCTCCTCAGGGAGGCGTTAGTTGTGTTCACTGTAACCTCTCCTCAGGGAGGCGTTAGTTGTGTTCACTGTAACCTCTCCTCAGGGAGGCGTTAGTTGTGTTCACTGTAACCTCTCCTCAGGGAGGCGTTAGTTGTGTTCACTGTAACCTCTCCTCAGGGAGGCGTTAGTTGTGTTCACTGTAACCTCTCCTCAGGGAGGCGTTAGTTGTGTTCACTGTAACCTCTCCTCAGGGAGGCGTTAGTTGTGTTCACTGTAACCTCTCCTCAGGGAGGCGTTAGTTGTGTTCACTGTAACCTCTCCTCAGGGAGGCGTTAGTTGTGTTCACTGTAACCTCTCCTCAGGGAGGCGTTAGTTGTGTTCACTGTAACCTCTCCCCAGGGAGGCGTTAGTTGTGTTCACTGTAACCTCTCCTCAGGGAGGCGTTAGTTGTGTTCACTGTAACCTCTCCTCAGGGAGGCGTTAGTTGTGTGCACTGTAACCTCTCCTCAGGGAGGCGTTAGTTGTGTGCACTGTAACCTCTCCTCAGGGAGGCGTTAGTTGTGTTCACTGTAACCTCTCCTCAGGGAGGCGCTAGTTGTGTTCACTGTAACCTCTCCTCAGGGAGGCGTTAGTTGTGTTCACTGTAACCTCTCCTCAGGGAGGCGTTAGTTGTGTTCACTGTAACCTCTCCTCAGGGAGGCGTTAGTTGTGCTGCAGTACCGGTTGAGGTTTTGGGGCTATGTTGAGCCAATAATATAATATGTCCCCATGCCAAAATATCTAGTGTCCTTATAAGAAAGATACAACACGGATGTCAAAGTACAGCATAAAAGTAGAAGTAAAAAAGTAAGAACTGATGGAAAACACAATATGAGCGATATATAGTAATGTAACAGTTGAGGTAGACATTATTAACAGGAGGCTATGTGCTACTCTATTGAAACTATACCATGACCATCCATCAAGGTGTGTATTAAGCATCATGTACTTCTAATCATGTTATTAAGGGTTATCAAGGTGTGCATTAAGCATCATGTACTTCTAATCATGTTATTAAGGGTTATCAAGGTGTGTATTAAGCATCATGTACTTCTAATCATGTTATTAAGGGATATCAAGGTGTGTGCATCATGTACTTCTAATCATGTTATTAAGGGTTATCAAGGTGTGTATTAAGCATCATGTACTTCTAATCATGTTATTAAGGGTTATCAAGGTGTGCATTAAGCATCATGTACTTCTAATCATGTTATTAAGGGTTATCAAGGTGTGTATTAAGCATCATGTACTTCTAATCATGTTATTAAGGGTTATCAAGGTGTGTATTAAGCATCATGTACTTCTAATCATGTTATTAAGGGTTATCAAGGTGTGCATTAAGCATCATGTACTTCTAATCATGTTATTAAGGGTTATCAAGGTGTATATTAAGCATCATGTCCTTCTAATCATGTTATTAAGGGTTATCAAGGTGTGTATTAAGTGTCAGAAAATTATGTTCCATGAAATCTATTGCGATCTCACGTAGTTTCATCGATCGATTCGTCCATCAATTTTCTTCTATTGTTTTACTGATTTAATGGGTGGGGTTTATTTTCCCTCCCAGCTACTTGGTACACTCACAAAACTTTTTACCGCTATTTCGAGACGTATTCAAATTTTTCGACGTTTCCACTTCGCAAATTGAATATTCGAATAAAAAGAGGTGGATGGAAACGCACCTTGTGATATGTTACGGTTATGTTACGTTTTCAGATCCCGTTGTCCATCACTTCAAAACGTCTAGCTGCTTACAAAGTCCATGCAGACTCCTCAGACCCACGGCACCGGGTTCGAACCGGCGACCCGAGGAGCTGAAGGGGTCATGGGTGGTGTACCTGCAGGTGGGTGTGTACCTGCAGGTGGGTGGTGTACCTGAAGGTGGGTGTGTACCTGAAGGTGGGTGGGTGGTGTACCTGAAGGTGGGTGTGTACCTGCAGGTGGGGTGTGTACCTGCAGGTGGGGTGTGTACCTGCAGGTGGGGTGTGTACCAGAAGGTGGGGTGTGTACCTGAAGGTGGGTGGGTGGTGTACCTGAAGGTGGGTGTGTACCTGCAGGTGGGGTGTGTACCTGCAGGTGGGGTGTGTACCTGAAGGTGGGTGTGTACCTGAAGGTGGGTGGGTGGTGTACCTGAAGGTGGGGTGTGTACCTGAAGGTGGGTGTGTACCTGAAGGTGGGTGGGTGGTGTACCTGAAGGTGGGTGTGTACCTGCAGGTGGGGTGTGTACCTGCAGGTGGGTGGTGTACCTGAAGGTGGGTGGTGTACCTGCAGGTGGGTGGTGTACCTGAAGGTGGGTGGTGTACCTGAAGGTGGGTGGTGTACCTGAAGGTGGGTGGTGTACCTGCAGGTGGGTGGTGTACCTGCAGGTGGGTGGTGTACCTGAAGGTGGGGTGTGTACCTGCAGGTGGGGTGTGTACCAGAAGGTGGGTGGTGTACCTGCAGGTGGGGTGTGTACCTGCAGGTGGGGTGTGTACCAGAAGGTGGGTGGTGTACCTGCAGGTGGGGTGTGTACCAGAAGGTGGGTGGTGTACCTGCAGGTAGAAGGCTCCGATCCAGACGTCGCTCTGGCCGGCAAGCTGGACCATCTGCTTCAGGAAGTTGTTCTCTTGCGGGTTGTGGATGGATGCCAGGCTGCCACCGAGGCTCCGACAGTGATCCTGAGAAAACACGCTAGTTACCGCTACGTATTGATAGTTACATGTTAATTACCGATAGTTACATGTTTGTTACCGATAGTTATGTTAGTTACCGATAGTTACATGTTAGTTACCGTTAGCTACCCATTAGTTATCCAGTAATCGATAGTAAAACATTAGTTACGATGGTAACACTTTAGTTATCAATAGTTACAGATAGTAACACATTAGTTATGATAGTAACACTTTATCAAAAGTAACGATAGTTACACAGTCATCAATAGTAGCACGTTATTACGATAGTTACATTAGTTATCAATAGTTACACGTTAGTTACACATTAGTTACCAATAGTGTTTGTTTACCTCTGAGTGAGTAGTGTTACTGTGTGTGTGTGTGTGTGTGTGTGTGTGTGTGTGTGTGTGTGTGTGTGTGTGTGTGTGTGTGTGTGTGTGTGTGTGTGTACCTCTGCGTTGTGCCAGTCCAGAGGGTTGTTAACGTAGAGGAAGCAGCGTGAGCCGTGACTAAACCAACCGTCTGGACAGAAGGCCGAGCGACCTAGAGAGAGAGAGAGAGAGAGAGAGAGAGAGAGAGAGAGAGAGAGAGAGAGAGAGAGAGAGAGAGAGAGAGAGAGAGAGAGAGAGAGAGAGAGAGAGAGAGAGAGAGAGAGAGAGAGAGAGAGAGAGAGGGAGGGAGGGAGGGAGGGAGGGAGGGAGGGAGAGAGAGAGAGAGAGAGAGAGAGAGAGAGAGAGAGAGAGAGAGAGAGAGAGAGAGAGAGAGAGAGAGAGAGAGAGAGAGAGAGAGAGAGAGAGAGAGAGAGAGAGAGAGAGAGAGAAACAATATGTTACGAGCTAAAGAGAGAGAGAGAGACAGGAAAACAGACAGACAGACAGACAGGTACCTTCTATGTTGTCAGACTGTGGATTTTGCAGCTCCTTTGTGTGTTCAACCAGAGGCTCTGGAGACAAATAGACATAATCATTTTTTTTTTTTAATTTAAAACAAACAAAAAAATATATATATATGTGTGTGTGTGTGTGTGTGTGTTTGTCAGGATGTCCTCTGACCTGCAGTTGCAATGCAGAGCACTGCAAACAGGAACCACAATGTTGCCATGGTGATGAAGGAAACAAATCTGTCTCAGAGAGAGAGAGAGACTATGTAAGAACTTAAAACCAGGATCATAAGAATTAAATGTCAGACATCTGAGAATATTACATGGAAGTGTAGAGTGAAAAAAAAACTGAAGCGGCAGCTCTGATGTCTTCAGGTGTGTTCAGGTGTGTTCAGGTGTGCTGCAGAGAGCACTGGGATCCTTATATACACACACAGTCTCCTCTCTGGCCCAAATCCAGTTCCTGATTGGTTCCCAGAAATGCTGATCAGAGTGATTGTTGACCTTTCACGCCTCGTCCGGGAAACCAGGACAGAATTCCTCAGCAGGCAGTAAAACAATCAGGTGTTCATCCCTACGTCTACAGGATTCACGATAAGATTAGCGTCAGTATCTTGGTTAGAGTGGACAATTACATGGGATTGGATTGGCCAGATCACAACACAGACCTTGCAGACTTAGTTAGAGTTAGTAGTTCTAGAGTTAGTCCTATGAGTTTATAGTCCTATAAGAGTTAGTCGTTCTAGAGTTAGTCCTATGAGTTTATAGTCCTATAAGAGTTAGTCGTTCTAGAGTTAGTCCTATGAGTTTATAGTCCTATAAGAGTTAGTAGTTCTAGAGTTAGTCCTATGAGTTTATAGTCCTATAAGAGTTAGTCGTTCTAGAGTTAGTCCTATGAGTTTATAGTCCTATAAGAGTTAGTAGTTCTAGAGTTAGTCCTATGAGTTTATAGTCCTATAAGAGTTAGTAGTCCTGTTAGAATTAGTAGTTCTAGAATTAGTGCTATAAGAGTTAGTAGTTCTATCTAGAGTTAATCTTCAAAGATAGTTAGTAGTCCTATAATAGTTTGTAGTCCTATAATAGTTAGTAGTCCTATAAGAGTTAGTAGTTCTATAAGAGTTAGTAGTTCTATAAGAGTTAGTAGTTCTAGATCAGCGGTTCCCAAACTTTTTTTCCTGCGCACCCCCTCTACATCCCAACCGGGTTGGCGCACCCCCAATCCCCACAAAAAAAAAAAAAAAAAAAAAACGCAACAAAGCTTTGTTTTATCGCCATATAAAGACTCATGTTTATGACGAACAGACTAACAACTTTATCAAAAGACGTCCCACTTGACACTTTCCCTGATTTCAGCCAGTTAAGCATATATAATATATAAGGAATGAATGAAACGAGTTGGCGCGCATATAGCCTAGCCTGCAGTGCGTAGCAGAAGAGAGCAGTGCGTAGAAGAAGACACTGTCTTCTACGTTTCTATCAAAAACTAAGAAATTAAAGTTTTTTTATTTAAAATAAAAGGGATTACAAAGGAAATGTTTACTATTCATGTTTTTCTATTGTATGGAAAAATCCCACTTAAAAAACAGCACTGTAATTAATTGTGTAATATTACACCAGACCGCCATTACATTTTTCCTCTCGCGCACCCCCTAGTGGCAGCTCCACACTTTGGGAATCCCTGTTCTAGAGTTAATCTCCAAAGATAGTAAGTAGTCCTATAATAGTTTGTAGTCCTATAAGAGTTAGTAGTTCTATAAGAGTTAGTAGTTCTAGAGTTAGTCCTATAAGAGTTAGTAGTCCTATAAGAGTTAGTAGTTCTAGAGTTAGTCCTATAATAGTTAGTCCTAGAGTTCTATAGGAGTTAGTAGTCCTATAATAGTTAGTAGTCCTAGAGTTCTATAGGAGTTAGTAGTCCTATAATAGTTAGTAGTCCTAGAGTTCTTTAGGAGTTAGTAGTCCTATAATAGTTAGTAGTCCTAGAGTTCTATAGGAGTTAGTAGTCCTATAGGAGTGTGTAGTCCTATAAGGGTTAGTAGACCTAGACAGGTTAGCCACAGACGTTAATACCAGGACATTATATATATATTAATATATTTTATATTATTAGGTAATAAGCAATTTCTGCAACATTTCATACACAGCAAACTGTCAAAACGGTGGATCCCATGGATACAGGTTAATAAAAGGCAATTATTATTTGTCAAATATATAGAAAAATGGAGCAAAAACTGGCATATTGTGGAACAATCAATAATAAAGCAAATCATAAATAGTATCGATTTTATTAGTAACCCGTCAGGATTATATATAAATCCCACAAAATGTCACGGCACTAAAATAAATTAAATATTATCGCTGGTTGGGGACCACATGTCTAATAAACAAAAATATTGTCACACAAACATGCAAAGACAGAAAAAAACATAATACTTGGGTACATCTGAAGTTTACTCAAAGTGTTGTAAGCGCACTGTAAGCAGATTTGTAAGTATATAATTTACGGTGTATAAAATATACTGCAAGTTTATTTATCGTGTCAAGAACTGAACTCAAACTTATCATGGTTGGGTGAAAGTCGCCACTGGGGGCGATGTTGCACGGCACTGTTACTGTAACTACTGTAACTTACTGTAACTACTGTAACTTACTGTAACTTACTGTAACTACTGTAACTTACTGTACAGTACTGTCACCTGGAAAATAACACGTAGTTTAAGTCAGGACAGAAATTGACTCTGTAGTCCTGTTTGAGTGTAAAAGCCAGCAGAGGTCGCGAGGCCGTGTCTTCCTAATCTAGAGAAATACCGAACCTGTACAGAAGCAGGGCTGGATGTGCGCCGGTTTCACCTCCACTGGACCTGTTCTGATTATAGGTGCTGTAGGTAAGATTTAAGAGCCATTATATATATATATATATATATATATATATATATATATATATATACACACACACACAATAGTATTATTAAAGCTGCTGTAGGTAAGATTTAAGAGTCATTTTATATATATGTATATATAAAATAGTATTATTAAAGCTGCTGTAGGTAAGATTTAAGAGTCATTTTATATATATGTATGTATAAAATAGTATTATTAAAGCTGCTGTAGGTAAGATTTAAGAGTCATATATAGAGCAGAGAGGGAGGGAGTTAGCATCTTGCGCTCTTCCTCTCCGTCTCTTTACAACTCTCAAATCTTAACTACAGCAGCTTTCTTTCAAATGTCTCTCTTAATAGTCACACAATGTTGACACAATTCACCCAAGTGATTTTAATATACATTTGTGATTTTGATACACATACACAAGTGATTTTTATATACCCCCCCCCCCCCCCCCCCCACACACACACACAATCTTCCACTAGCTGATGAACACTGCAGATTAGAAACCGTTTTACAAAAAACATTTTAAAAAAAACCTGAACATTTCCCACATTTAAAGAGGGCGCCAGGAAAAGCGACACACAGTTCTTCAGGAAATGAGTTCAGAGGTCGACCGTCTCCACGGGGGCCGGCGTCTCCCGGCTACCGGCGCATGGGGTCGGTAGTTTGAATCCCGTTTAGCGCGCTGTGCGTCCGCAGGTGTCTCTTCATGTGGTTCGACTGTGCGAAGCAGCGGCCGCACACGTGGCAGCGGAACGGCTTCTCGCCGGTGTGGACGCGCTCGTGGTTCTTCAGCTGGTGGCTGTGGGAGAAGCGCTTGGCGCAGTGGCGGCAGGCGAACGGCTTCTCCCCCGTGTGCACGCGCTCGTGCCGCCGCAGCGACGGGAACTTGGTGAAGGACTTGCCGCAAACGTCGCAGCGGAACAGGGGGCCGCCGCCGCCGCCGGGGCCCAGCGGGGTCTGGCCTGGGCAGGAGGAGGAGGAGGAGGAGGAAGGGAGGAGGTGCTGATGGCTGTTCGATGCCCGGTTGGACGAGGAGGAGGAGGAGGAACGTCCGATGAAGGCCGAGGATGACTTGAAGTTCACCGAAGAGAACTTCGACCTCGCTCCGCCCTCCAAGTCCAACGTCCGAAACGCGGCGCTCCCATTGGCTCCGGCAGCGTCCACCTCTCCTCCACCTCCCTCCTCATCCTCCTCGTCCTCCTCCTCCTCCTCGCCCATGAGCCCCTCCCCGGTGAGCCACGTCTCCCTCCCCCCCACCTCCTCTTTGACGGGAACCGGCTCCGGCCCCCAGCGCCCCGCTCCCGCCGCCAGGCCGCCGGAGACCGCGTTGCCCAGCTCCCCGCAGGCCGCCCCCGCCCAGCCCTCGCCGTCGCCGCCCGTTGCCGGGGTCACCGTGCCGTCGCCAAGGGATACGGGAGGCCCCGGGTAGCTCTCCCAGTAACAGGCGTGGTCCCGGGCGGGCGGGGTCCGGTCCGGGCTCTGGTGGCCCCCGGCCGCCGGAGGAGAGCCGGGAGGCGCCGGCGTGTGCGTGGAGGGTCCGACGGCGTCTGCGGAGGAAAACAACAGACAGTTGGAGCCATGAGACCTGGACTTAAACTTGTTGTTTTCGCGGCCCATCAACAAAGTGTCTGTCTGTTTATTGGCATCAATAAACAGACAGACACTTACAAACCAGGCCATCAAAACAGAAACCATCAAGACAAACCTTTCAAAGACCAATAAATAAAAGATACAAACCAAAACCAAACAGGGAACCAGGAACCAGAAAACACACACTACATAAAATAATACAGGAATATTAATATCAATATCAACCACCAGTCTGTAACCCCTTCACACCCTCATCCCACCTCATCAGGTCCTCCACCGGACCGGGACCCGGTCCTTAGCGGCCTACACAGCGGCACCGTAAGCCGGTTCCGCCGCCTCACCGGGTTTCCCCGTCCCGTCGGTACCGACCCACCGGTACCGACCCGGTACAGTCCACTCACCCTGCGCTCGGCCCTCCACCTTGACGACCACGGGCTCGTCCGCCCCCGGCGGGTCTCCCCCGTTGGACCGGAGGTCCTCCCCGCCCCCCCCGCTGTGGACGTGGGGTCGCGACCGGACGGCGACGCGAGGGGACGCGCGGCGCGCCGCCGCCGCCCCCCCCGGCGGCCTGGTGGTGGTTCTGGTGCTGGTTCTGGTGGTGGTTCTGGTTCCGCCGGGCGGCCTGCAGCTTGGCCAGCAGCAGCTTGCGGCGCAGGGTGTCCATCTCCCGCTGGTTCTGGGAGATCTCCAGGTGCAGCATCGCGTATCCGTCGTCCACCAGCTTGCAGATCTCCGCCACCGCCGTGTTGGCCAGAACCTCAATGATGGAGGCCAGCTGCACGTGGAACGACTCGCTCGCCTTGGTGCCCATGGCGAGACGTGGGGGGGGGTGTGTCTGGGTGTGTTTGGTGTGGTTAAAAGGCTTTTCAGTGGATGTTTTGTGGGGTGAGAAGGGATGTTATTCCGCCATTCCTCATCCTCCCTTTGCTGCTGCTTCTTCCGCCACTTCCTGTTGTGGTCCGTCGGCGCCGTGCGGGTCGCCTCTGGCGCCCCCTGGCGGCGCGGGGACGGTGACGCGTTCTGCACCGCTCTGGGATGTAACCACTGGCGTAACTATCGACGGTGCAACCGGTGCATTGCACCGGGGCCCAGACGCCGGGGGGGGGGGGGGGGGGGGGGGGGCATGAAGACGCCGGGGGGGGCCTACCCCCCCCCCAACCCCCCATCAACAATCGCGCCACGTCGTTACGCCAGTGGATGTAACCATGACGACGTGCAATCAACTGGAGGTGCGGAGGGGTGAGGAGGTGAGGTGTGGTGAGGAGGTGTGGAGGAGTGATTGGGTGAGGAGGGGTGAGGAGGTGCTGGAGGGGTGTGGAGGGGTGAGGAAGTGAGGAGGTGAGGAGGGGTGAGGAGGTGCTGGGGGGGTGTGGAGGGGTGAGGAAGTGAGGAGGGGTGAGAGGGTGCATGCCACAGACAGGTCGCTGGTTCAAGTCTCAAAGGGGATAAAACCATAAATCAACCATTAGGGTTTGATATCTGATGTATGATATGATATATATGATATATATGATATATGATATATATTTCTGACAGGTCTGACTCTCTGATTGTCGGGAAACGTGTGTGTGATGTAAGAGACTTTGGAAGCAGCCATGATTGTTTTACTGCCTCCTGGGGAAATTCTGTTCTGGTTTCCTGGACGAGGCGTTTGCCTCCGGGGTGAAAGGTCAACGATCACAATACTCAGCATTCCTGGAAACTAAGACAGACAGGACAGACAGTCGGGTATAGTTGGTGAGTTTATACGCAAAGTATCCAAGATTCAACCACAATATGTATTGAGATGTCACCTTACACTACTATACTGTGCAGTACTTCAATCAATCTCACCCATCAAGTCTCATGTGGGTTTGGAATTAGCTGTCAATAGTTGTTGGCCATCCAGTCCTCAATAGCAATGTCAGACAATTGTGCAAAACAGACAGTTTGTCCGTCTCGACAGGCTTAAAGGAGACGTACAGCTGGATACCACCAGTGTCACAGTGATATAAGATACCTTTACATAATGACCTAAGGGAAGCATACACAAAGCAAATAATGTAGGACCCAAGACAGAACCTTGAGGCACACCCCAGGAAAGAGCAGCAGTTCCAGACATGTACGGACCAAGTCAAGACAGCAGTGAGCTGTTAGGCAACAACTTTTGTTTTGTACGAAGTAAGATAAGGTAGAACTTTATTAGGCCCGGATGGGAAAGATTGGTCTGACTGTAAATCAGAACTAGTTCCTTCTTCCTCCATCCCACCTGATCTCAGGAGTCCTGCTAAATCCCTCCTCCCTTCACCTCCTGGTCTCGGGACTATGAGGTGTGCGTGTGGGTATATAAGGAGCGTTCCCTGCAACACACTTAAACACACCTGAAGACACCTGAAGACACCTGAAGACATCAGAGCTGCTGCTGGTTCGTGTTCTTCTTCTTTACTCCAAACTTTAATGTCAGATATTCTCAGATGTCTGACATTTAGTTCTTTCACGGTCCTGGTTTTATGTTCTTACATATTCTCTCTCTCTCTCTCTCTCTTCTCTCTCACTCGCAGGTATTTCAAGACGGCAGATTGTTTAACCTTCATCACCATGGCAACATTGTGGTTCCTGTTTGCAGTGCTCTGCGTTACGACTGCAGGTCAGAGGACATCCTGTCCAGAGAGACACAGACAGACAGAGAGAAAGAGAGATAATGAAACTGATGTCTTCTATATTTCTTTGATCTGCAGCTCCAGCTGATGGGGGTGTGAAGACAGAGGTCGCCGTGGTAGCAGGTGAAGACGTACCTGACGTACCAGGTGAGCTGTGTTCCATCAACTACGTCTATCATAGTCTCTCCGGATGTAGGTTGTTGGTATACACCTGCTGTTGGGTGACTATTTCAGGCGTTACAGCCCTGTAACGCCGCATGTTACGGGAAACAACAACAACCTCCGTACTTACCGCAACCTACGCGCTGAAAATGGCAAATCACATCGCCGACAGTAGACGTCTTTTTCTGTTTTATGTGGCCTTTTCTTTTGCAGGGATTCTGCCATTTTAATGCCAGGGCTCGCCTCCCCACGTGCAAATGTTTCACCAAAACAAGTTCAGTTCCCTGACACTATAATGCAAGGGCACCGTCGCTGCATCCCGGGCTTAGCGCCACCCAAGACGATTGTGATTGGTTTAAAGAAATACAAACACGACAGAGCGTTTATTCCCACTATACCAGAGTGATAGTGGGTTCTCCAAAACCAAGTGTGGACATAGGTCTATGCGAGACTAGGTCTGTCCTAGTTCATAATGTTAATACATGATATGATGATGAAGGATACATTTTCAAGCTCACGTGTGGAACGGTGAATATACTGTAGGATCACTGTAACCTGTCTGTCCACAGCTCTCATTCCCAACGCTGAGGAAGACGAAGAGATGTTGAGACAGACAGTGCTGAAACAGGAAGAGGGGGTTGTGAAGGCAGCAGGAACATCTGAGGAAGGCATGGAGGAAGTAGGAGGTGACTGACTATATGATTATTATTAATCCTAATCATAATTACATTACGAATATATATATATATTCGTTTTTTTATATATGTCTATTTGTCTCCAGAGCCTCTGGTTGAACACACAAAGGGGCTGCAAAATCCACAGTCTGAGAACATAGAAGGTACCTGTCTGTCTGTCTGTCTTCCTGTCTCTCTCTCTCTCTCTCTCTCTCTCTCTTTAGCTCGTAACATATTGTTTCTCTCTCTCTCTCTCTCTCTCTCTCTCTCTCTAGGTCGCTCGGCCTTCTGTCCAGACGGTTGGTTGAGTCACGGCTCACGCTGCTTCTCCTACGTTAACAACCCTCTGGACTGGCACAGCGCAGAGGTACACACACACACACACACACACACACACACACACACACACACACAGTAACACTACTCACTCAGAGGTACAGGCACACGTGTAACTAATGTGTAATTAACGTGTAACTATCGAAACTAACATATACTAACTATTGTAAAACTAATGTGGAACTAACGTGGAACTAATGTGTAACCAACGTGTAACTGTCGTAACTAGTGGTAACTAGTGGTAACTAGTGGTAACTAACGTGTAACTATCGTTATCTCAGGATCACTGTCAGAACCTCGGTGGCAGCCTGGCGTCCATCCACAACCCTCCAGAGAACCGCTTCCTGAAGCAGCTGGTCCAGCTTGCCGGCCAGAGCGACGTCTGGATCGGAGCCTTCTACCTGCAGGTACACCACCCACCTTCTGGTACACACCCACCTTCTGGTACACACCCACCTTCTGGTACACACCCACCTGCAGGTACACACCCACCTTCTGGTACACACCCACCTGTAGGCACACACCCACCTTCTGGTACACACCCACCTTCTGGTACACACCCACCTTCTGGTACACACCCACCTTCTGGTACACACCCACCTGCAGGTACACCACCCACGACTCCTTCAGCTCCTCGGGTCGCCGGTTCAAACCCTGTGCTGTGGGTCTGAGGACTTGGCATGGACTTTGTTAGCAATGTTTTAGACTAACTGTATTTTTTATTTTATTCACATCCATCGCATCTGTATGGAACTATTTGTGTATTCTGGCATTGACAACCTGTAGCACTTGGTAAATTATGGGATGCAATGGTTGTGGTGGTTACAGAACCGGTGGAGGTGGATTGATGGTAATGGAATGTACTACAGCAACTGGATCAGCGCATCCACTAGCACTAGTGCCCCCTGTACCTGCCTACGCAACAGTAAGCCTGTCTGTCTGTCTGTCTGTCTGACTGTCTGTGTCTGTCTGACTATCTGTCTATCATTTGTTTCCATGGTATTCAAAGTTGTTCTGTTTTGTTTTATTCAGGTGGCTGGGCCAAAGCGAGCTGTGCCAGCAGGATGAGATTCATCTGCGCAGTAACACCTGGCAGCTGTTAGCTAGCATGCTAAAATGTTAGCTAGCATGTCAGCTAGTATGCTTACATGCTAACTAGCCCCTAGCTCTCTAGATGTGAAATGATTACTGTGTGCTTTGATCCTGTAATAAATAAAGTTTTTTCTGATTAACGTGTCCTGGTTCTCGTGTCGTTTTCTAGCCTAGAAATCTAGACGCCCCCTAGCGGCAGCAACTTTAATTTGCAGCCGGGGGGGTCTAGCACTGCTCCGTCGGCTTTCTGTGCTGGAAACAGAAAATCAGGCCAATCACAGCGGGAGGGGCGGAGTCGGAAGCCGGGCTACCATGACGACAGACAACATTTTCTTTGAGAAAAGAACAAAGAACGGCACTGAAGTCTTTCCTCGAAAATAAATATTTATTCTGAGTTTTGATTAATTACGTAGTCAGAGCCGTCGCCATGACTACGTCACCTTCTTCGTTGCTGTGATTGGTTGTAGCGCTATCCTATTGCGTGTAGAGGGAACTTGAAAGACAACCGTTTATCCCACACTGCCAATGGAGCTGAGCCAGACCTTACATCTTTCTGATGTGGGTCTGGCTTGCCAGGCTAGTCGTTTTCCCATGTTGCAAGGTGTAACAGCACAGACTAATCCGTACTGCCACCTACAGGACAGTGTATTATTAGCAGTAGGTAATACCACAGTTACCACGTGTAATTCATCTTCCTCTGCATGGGGTATATGCGGTGTCCAGCAGGGTTCTATTTTAGGTCCTGTGTGATATTTGTATCTTCATTATTTCTTCTTCTTGGTACAGTTTCTTCTTCTTAGTATAGTTGGTACACAGGTGCCCCATGGAGATGTGTTGAACGTATTAAAGCATTTCGCCAATAGCGCCACCATGTGGTTGGTTATTAAGTATTTTACGTGTTGTCTACCGTGAGGCCAAGAAGAACAGTTTGTACTGATATAGGCCACGTCCATTTGCATACAAATATATTATATACATTTTTTCCGCCATTTTGGATTTTCATGGGCCGTAAGTCTTCAATGCAAAATTGGATCGCAACCAATTTTGTAAATGTTGTACATACAGCCGCAAGGCACAAGTGTGTAATGTTTAATATGATTCTACAGCAACAATATAACATGATATCAACAACAGTGGTTTTTGTTATGAAATAAAACTTTGGCTGGAAACCCGTGAATCATCAAACACAGATAAATGATTCTTGGCACACAGGTCGGATATGTCACTTGTACTCATTGACATGCTACCACTTGGTCAGGTCATTCACAGACATAATGGTAAACCTTCCCTTGAGACCTGGGGCCCTTAAAGCCAAGCTGCTGCTGGCGGGAATGGGCTGAAGGACATACAAAGTTGGATGGCACAGAATTGTGTTCAATTCCTTTTCATTTTTATATTGTTTGGTCCTGCTAACTCTATAGAACACATTTACATTTTACATTTACATTTAGGGCATTTAACAGACGCTTTTGTCTAAAGCGACTTACAAGTACATTTACAATAAAAAACCAACTGTAGGTACAGAAAGGATTTCTAAGTGCACCATAGTAACTAGGTTTAGCTATCCTACCCTAGAGGACCAATCTGTTAATGGTTCCCAGAGTCAGTACAAAACATGGGAAAGCAGGATTTAGTTACTATGCAACAAATAGCGGGAATACACTTCCTGACGATTTAAGATTTGCCCCAACTACTTTTAAATCAAGACTAAAAATGTTAATGTTCACTTTAGCCTTCTGCAAAATCTTAACTATATTGCACTTACTGCACTTTTTATCTTTATTCTTTTATAACTTTTTGTTACTGTTTTTCAAAAAAAAATCTTATTTCATTTTATTGCATGACATGTTTTTATGTGAAGCACTTTTAGTCAGCCTCGCGAGACCAGCCTGATCTCGCGAGCTCCATGATATTCCACTCACAGTTCAGTCTGGTATTGCATGACGGAGAAAATTTGGAGCCGATCAGAAAATGATCGTCCAATCGGCGTTGGTTTTGAGGTGGGTTCAAGTGTGACGCAATGAGGAGCGACTCTTCAGTCTAAACAACATGTGACCGAGATGCGCGCAGCTATTGAGCAAGTTTTAGCAGAATTAGAGAGTATTCCTTCTCTAAAAAATGAGCAAAAAGCGGCACTGGGGGCTTTCCTCGGAGGAAAAGATGCTTTTGCCCTTCTCCTGACTTGTTTACTTGATGAGCTTGCCTCGACGCTCTGTTATCACGTCATACGCTTCGTTGATCTGATTGGTTGATTTGGCCCGTCAATCACCAACATAGGCAGATGGTTTATCCAATCAGCAACCAGTATTTTCGCCCCCTCACAAAGGCTCTCCAACGGAACGATTCCAGATGGAAATGCTGAGCCAACGCGAATCATTCCATCTGAGGCATCAGGTTACTTTTAGTCAGCCTTGTGTATGAAATGTGCTACATTAATAATTTTTTTTTTTTTTTTGCCTCGCCTTGCCTTGCCTAGTATTGTATAATTGTAATGTTGCGCTTCACAGGGCTTCATGTTTTCATTCTGCTGTCCTTCTGGGAACCAGAGCGCTGCCAAATCACATATTCACATATTTAGGAACACAAGTTTAGACCATGAAGATAAGGCTAGCCCAGCAGAAAGAGAGGGAGAGAGAGGGGGAGAGAGGGGGAGAGAGAGAGAGAGAGAGAGAGAGAGAGAGAGAGGGAGGGAGAGAGAGAGGGAGAGAGAGAGAGGGGGAGACAGAGGGGGAGAGAGGGAGAGAGAGAGAGGGGGAGACAGGGAGAGATAGCGCTCCAGTGTTTGTTTAAACATGCCAATGCATGCCAATGCATCTGGGGCCAGACGGTAACAGTTGAAATGCGTCAAGGGGCCAGACGGTATCAGTTGAAATGCGTCAAGGGGCCAGACGGTATCAGTTGAAAAAAAACAGACAATCACAACTGTCCAAGAAACCCTCCCCAACCCTCTCTCCCCACCCAAATGACTCAAGACTTTCAGCTCTGTTTTTTCTGTTTAAATGAAGTGCATTGAAGTGATCATAGTGAGCCAGTTCAGGTCAGATGTGGGCTAATAACTTAGCAGTTTGCATAGGCACCAATTACTTTTTACACCTGGAGCACCCTGGGTTATAGCTCTTCACCATTACCTGCTGCCATTCATTCTTGACAGATCACACCCCAAATGGCAGAGTTTCTCACTTTTCTAAAACTGGACAGCAGAGGAGCAGCAGGACAGGACACACAGGAAGTAGAATGTAACTTGTTTTATTAGTCGTCATGCAACATAGCAACATCGGAGATGTTAACAAAAGGTTCATTCTGAAATCCACAGTTGGTACATCTCAATAAAGTGCATTGTAGATGCAGCGCTAGAGCTCAACTAGCACAAGCAAGACCTTCAGGTGTGTTAGCAGTTGGAGCTCATCTCACAGATGTAGGGGAAGAACACCTCGCAGCCATGGTTGGACCAGCCCTTGTCACCTGGAGAACAGAAACACCTTCAGCACCTTCATCTCCTTCTTCACTACCACCACCACCACCACCACCAACAGTGCTGCTGCATGCTGTACTGTATGGTGTGATTCTAGGGACAGGGTTACCTTCAGTGTTGAGGTGGAGACACTGGTAGTCGCTGGTGGAAGCCATTGACTCCCAGTTGTGGAAGTTGAACACACTTCCATCCTCCCACCGCCACTCGCCCTGCAGCCAATCACATGCCAGTTACAATCAGCCAATCATACAGCAGACACAGCCACCGCCGCGTGTGTGTGTGTGTGTATATAGGTAGAATGTGTTGCTAAAGATGAGTGTGTGTGTGTGTGTGTGTGTGTGTGTGTGTGTGTGCGTGCATGCTGACCAGGAAGTTGTACCCTCCCAGCCAGGCGAAGGGGTGTCCGCCGGTCAGCGCCAGGCGCTGCAGGAAGCGGTACTCCAGAGGGACTGTGGGCCGACGCCAGGCTGCTCTCCCAGTCTGCACAGAAGCTCTGGAGCAAGGCATTACAACACACACACACACACACACACATTAACACTGGCTTCTAAACCCTGGCCCAGAATGAACAGGTCGTGACCTGATAACACTCTGAATACTGAACGCTATATGTATTTATTCCTATTTGTATGCACATGTAGACATGTGTAGTACATGTGGAGGGGTACCTCTGCAGCGCCCCAGCTGGCAGGGTTGTTCTCCAGGTAGTAACATTTACTGCGGTACATAACCCAACCGTCCAGGCAGAAGTTCAGACGGGCTGAAGGGAAAGACAGAAGGATCCTATTTCAACCCTGATGACTAAGTATAGGACAGGACACGTATCATATTTAATGACTAAGTATAGGACAGGACATGTATCATATTTAATGACTAAGTATCGGACAGAACACTTCTCATATTTAATGTCTGGGAGACGCTTCACACCTTGGGGTCGACCAGCAGTAACGTTCCTCTCTCCTGGAAAAAGGAAGAGGATTAGTGAACAGAGAGACGAGTGACAAATACCACAAACTGACACTGAACTGTCTGTCCACCTATCCGTCTGTCTGTCTACCAGTCTGTCTACCAGTCTGTCTGTGTGTCTGTGTGTTCCTCTCACCTGGAACAGCTGGGTTCTCCTGATCCAAGACGGCTGTTTCTGTTGCAGCCACTAGGGAAAAGAGATGCCAGTGTGTTTGTATGTTCTGACCCAGACTAACTCCCAGCATTTAGCCTTTGCACATCTGCCACATATGTGGACAATGACAATATAGCACTTTTGGCTTTTGGAGTAAATGTACGTCGGTGGGTCAGTATGGTGTTTGTGGACAACATAACAGTGAATCATCATACAAGTACTTTACAAAATGTCACCAAAGTGCTGTATTGCTATTGTTTGCATTTGTGGCAGGCGTGCGCACGCTAAATGCTCTTCAGCAGAATCGGCACAACAAAGTGATTTTGCCAAATGTTATTGGTAACAGATGTTTTAGTGAAGCCAGG
The DNA here is from genome assembly GCA_030340625.1 of Merluccius polli. Taxonomy (NCBI): domain Eukaryota; kingdom Metazoa; phylum Chordata; class Actinopteri; order Gadiformes; family Merlucciidae; genus Merluccius; species Merluccius polli. Next base: position 36,445 of record JAOPHQ010000945.1, read on the forward strand.
AGAGACGCTACGATGGTCTGACCAGCCAGACCAGTATGGTCCTTTAGGGGAGGAGCTGTGGGACTGACCTGTAGCTGCTTCAACGGCCAGCGGCGCCCCGAGGAGAACAAGTAGGGAGAGCACGACCCTCATGATGAAGATGATGATGTTCAGGAAGCTCTGGATGAAGAAACACTGCGACGAGGAGCAGGTCGGAGGAGCAGGTCGTCAGGAGAGAGATGTACCCGTCGCAGTTGAGTTCCAGGCAGCAGGAGAGTTTACACTTTATATACAACTCATTCATGTGTCGTCACCGCAATACAATATTGTGGACTTTGCCTTTTCAGTCAATATTGTGTTGGTATGTGGCGTCTCCCCACCCAGCCCTGGGTTTACTGGAAGACTCACATTTATGAAGCAGCACTACAAGGAAATAGTTGCTTGTTTTTACTTCCTTGGTAACTTCCTGGCAAACGTTTCTGATAATATAAAACACAAACATCAAGGAATAGCATTTATGGTAATTTAGTGCCCATAATACCATCCTACCAATACCAACACCATATGGTCTCGGAGGAAGATGGTCCCCATGCACCCACTGGAGCTCTGAATGAAACTGTTTTATTGCAACCCTGATGGTATCTAGTAAACACATTTAGATGTTCCCATTGTGAAGAAAATGTCTGATGAAAATCAAATATGTCAACAACTTTTGAACCTGAGACTCATGAACTCACTTATTTGCATAATTCAAGAATGGGGAATTGATTGAAATTGTTATTTTAATGATTTTAAACTTGTATATACGCTTAAATGTTTTTGTATTGCCAGATTATGCCAGCCCAAAATTATGGTAGGTGACTGTAGAGGTAAACATTAGGGACAACCATAACTCTCAAACCATGAATCATACAAATGAACCCAGTTTTCCATAACATTTTAATTTGTTTCAAGGTGGATTTAAATGGTTCTCTTGATGATTCAAACTGTCATTATGCATTAAAACAAATACACGTATTAAAACTAATGTTATCAGGTATTGAGTCACAGAATACCAGAAGGAAGCAGCAGAGCTGTGCTATGGGCATGAGGTCAGAGTACACGATACAGTGAGCTGAGCAGTGGGGTGAATAGTGAGACTGTGTGACACACAGAATAATGGAAAAAACTGTGCAGGATTAACAAAAACATCCCCCATTAAGAGGAACCTAGTCTGACCCAATGCAGACTGGTTCTCTGCTTTCATTAAGAGGAACCTAGTCTGACCCAATGCAGACTGGTTCTCTGCTTTCATTAAGAGGAACCTAGTCTGACCCAATGCAGACTGGTTCTCTGCTTTCAGTAAGAGGAACCTAGTCTGACCCAATGCATACTGGTTCTCTGCTTTCATTAAGAGGAACCTAGTCTGACCAAATGCAGACTGGTTCTCTGCTTTCAGTAAGAGGAACCTAGTCTGACCCAATGCAGACTGGTTCTCTGCTTTCATTAAGAGGAACCTAGTCTGACCAAATGCAGACTGGTTCTCTGCTTTCAGTAAGAGGAACCTAGTCTGACCCAATGCAGACTGGTTCTCTGCTTTCATTAAGAGGAACCTAGTCTGACCCAATGCAGACTGGTTCTCTGCTTTCATTAAGAGAGACTGGAAGTCGAGGCTGAGGAACCACACTCTCCCTCAGGAATCCTGACTAGGACAACCAGCTTCAATAAATTACGTTCCCCTGGAAAGTAACATGGTTTTTAACGATACAATCGATGTAGTCCTACGCCTAATGTAGGCCTATACAATAATTGTATCAAGATCCCACATAAGATAATTCGACTTTGCTGCATATTACTAACTGAAGTCATGTAATGAAACTCTAGAAAATTAAGGAAGCTGTAGGAGGTGCGTGCGTCAAATGGCTGATCTAGCGTTGTTAGAGGAAGTGGTGGGGGCTGATCTAGCATTGTTAGAGGATGTGGTGGGGGCTGGTCTAGCGTTGTTAGAGGATGTGGTGGGGGCTGATCTAGCATTGTTAGAGGATGTGGTGGGGGCTGGTCTAGTGTTGAAAGGGATGTGGTGGGGGCTGTGTAAGAAGAAGTGAGCGTGTTTTCAGATAAGCTCCAACTTATTGGTGGTTTCCAAGTCCTCTCCACCCTCAGGTTTTTGGCTGCTGGCTCGTCTCAGGTTATCATAGCCTAAACATCCAAGCTGTTTGTGATTCAAATCTAAAGTTTCTCAATTGTGTGGCCCGCTGACCCGGATCCTGTCATGATTCAAGAATCCTACAACATTCTCAGCTTTACCAGGCATTCAACGATGGCATTATTGATGGAATCATGTTGGGTGATTCTGGCTACCCAATGAAGCCATGGCTCCGTACTCCCTTCTTGAGTCTAATGTATGTTGAGAGGATCTTCAATGCACGATACTGATCTAACTAAAAACTTAATGAACACCACTTGAACCTTTTATGTCATTATTCAGTTGCATATTTTCTTTTATTAACAAGTTCAATGAAAAATACTCCATATATACTTACAAATGTTAATAAATACAAGCACATAAAGATTGCATAGTTTTTTTCGTTCATTTTAGTTTTAAGGCAGTGAAGTGCAAAAGGCATATTAGTATTCAATAAATAAACAACAGTAATTGTAGACATATTAGAAGTGTTCAATAAATAGACAACAGTGCAATTGTAGACATAGTATAAGTATTCAATGAGTTCAATGGTGACTACCTAACATAGCAATCTAGTTCAACAAATCCTGTAAAAGTGTAGGGTAGGCGCCTTGAGGTTTGTGGCAGTTTGATTGCTGTGTGTCAGAGGAACACATTTAGTAAAAAGTAAGAAGCACCGCCGACAACAATAGACACTAGAGTCCGTAAAGTACGAGAGGCGACGTACCTGAAGCTCTAGTAGCTGTGATTGGCTATTGTCGTATAAGGGGATACTACAGAGCAACAGGATATAGAGGGGCCACTAGAGGGGATACTACAGAGCAACAGGATATAGAGGGGCCACTAGAGGGGATACTACAGAGCAACAGGATATAGAGGGGCCACTAGAGGGGATACTACAGAGCAACAGGATATAGAGGGGCCACTAGAGAGATACTACAGAGCAACAGGATATAGAGGGGCCACTAGAGGGGATACTACAGAGCAACAGGATATAGAGGGGCCACTAGAGAGATACTACAGAGCAACAGGATATAGAGGGGCCACTAGAGGGGATACTACAGAGCAACAGGATATAGAGGGGATACTACAGAGCAACAGGATATAGAGAGGCCACTAGAGAGATACTACAGAGCAACAGGATATAGAGGGGCCACTAGAGGGGATACTACAGAGCAACAGGATATAGAGGGGCCACTAGAGAGATACTACAGAGCAACAGGATATAGAGGGGCCACTAGAGGGGATTCTACAGAGCAACAGGATATAGAGGGGATACTACAGAGCAACAGGATATAGAGGGGCCACTAGAGGGGATACTACAGAGCAACAGGATATAGAGGGGATACTACAGAGCAACAGGATATAGAGGGGCCACTAGAGGGGATACTACAGAGCAACAGGATATAGAGGGGCCACTAGAGGGGATACTACAGAGCAACAGGATATAGAGGGGCCACTAGAGGGGATACTACAGAGCAACAGGATATAGAGTGGGATATACACAAATCCAGCAAAACTACCGGAAGTAAGCGGGCGCCATAACTGAGCTGTTGCTGGGTAGCGTTGCGCCAGTGCCTCCTATTGGATTGGTTGCGTCCACTGGGATAACAGCCCACGATTTACGACTGTCTCACTACTACTTTTATAATGTCGAGTGGGAAAACATGTTCCGTTTTCAATTGTTTCAATAGCAGCAATAACATTTCCAGTTGGAAGAAAAAACAATGTGAGATACACAAAATACCCCAGGGTAGCCCTCCCGGACACACACGCTAGCTTTTACCGCTGTTTTGTTTTTTAATCCACACACTCTGGAGAAAATATTCTTGAATACCTTTAAAACAACAGAAGGGGTGTTGGGGCAGTAGTAACATTAATGTTATGTCTGTTGTTAACGTTTGATTTGCTTGACTGTGACTCTCACTCTGAGAACCAACAATGCTAGCAGTTAGCTGTACCTTACCCTTTCCTTTTGAAATGTGAAAATTAGATAAACAATGGTCATTTGATATCCATTCATTTATTTATTGTTGCCAAATGGACAGATATTTTTATAGTTTCCTCGTTAGCCTAGCTAACCTAGTTATTGCTAATGTTAGTTAGCTACTAGGGTTGCCACCTGTCCCGTAAAATACGGAATCGTCCTTTGTTTGGCAATTAAATGTTGCGTCCAGTATTGAACCAATACGGGATGCGATTTGTTCTGTATTTCCATAAATGTCCAATACACATGTCTGTCACACACACATCAACACTAAATCTAACAATAATGATCAAAATAAAACACAGGGAATACTAAGACCAGCAAAATTGTCGAGGCGGGATCTACGCCCCGGCTCCGGTCCTCTGTGTGTCTTGAAAAAAACCTTGAAAAAAAAGTCGTTTGGCCCCCCCCCCCACATTTGCCATCAAAAATATTAGTGCATGACTGGTCTACTAGTCCATCGTTCTTTCCATTGCTTCACAATCAAATTCATTCCACTTTATCAGTAGGGGGAATACCCATATATATAGAAATCCACTCCGTGTTTTCCTGTTTTTTTAACACACAAAGCAGCATCACGCACTCATTCAAAACACGCAGCTCAGCAAGCCTATGTTGAGAGTCGGATCAACGACAGCGATAGACTTCAGAAACACAGACATAGGTTGATTCTAATTTAGGCTCTGAGTAGCCTAGGTACACATTTTGTTTCCTCATAACTTTTATTTCAAGAGATGTTTTGTTGCATGACATTAATGTAGTGCTATATGTTGCCTCAAAGTTACCTCTTTCTTTTCTAATTCACTCTCAGATTTTTTAAATCCTCATATTTTGCTCTCATTAATTGAATAAAGTGTCAAAAAAGTTGTCAGTGTCAGTCCTCTGTGTTTTACACCAGACGTAATAGTAGTCAGCAATTGCAGACCATGCCAGCTCCAAGGAAAATAAATGAAAGAGGGAGACAATTTTAAATCTAAAAAAATGGTAAAATGCACCAGAATGTGGGAAAATGGTACTCTAAATTGCTAATCTACTTCGTTCAAATTTTTCGGGGGGAGGACCCCCAGACCCCCTGTCAAAATATGTCCCCCCCACTCTCAAAAAGCTGATGACGCCCTTGGTTGAGGGAAGGAGTAATGTTGAGGGAAGGAGTAATGTTTTGCACTTTCTGTTTTTAGATAAGCTTATAAGTGTTTTTGTTGTTTTTTTGTACTGTTTTTTTTCTTTAAGTAAAAATGTTCAAAGAGAGTCCCTATAGTTATGCACTTAAAAAGTTACATGAAGTTCTCAGTTTATTTAGTTTATATTTTAAAAGTTCATTGTTGCACACGCCACACAAAGAGATTTCATTCAAGATGTATTTGACTGCACTTTATAAGAGAATGTGTTCATTGGTAATAAAGCATTTCAAGCTTTAAGTATGACTAATTGCTTTCTTGATCACCCCTTTACTAAAAACACCAGCACAAAATAAAACATACCGCTGCTGCGGGCGCCCCACCCCACAGGAGTCGGGCCCGTGGTGGGCGTCCCTTATTTTCATTTCTGAAAGGTGGCAACCCTATTAGCTACAGTAGTTAAGTAGATATAATATCAACCTAGTTCCAATTATTTATTTATTTCCCCATTCTCTACTCTAAGCTATTTTCATAAATAATCAGTAAGATCGTTTGTACCTTCATCTGTGACTGGAGGCCACTGTCTAACATCATCAACCCAACAAGCCATACTGCCTGGCTGTAGCTGTCGTCGAGGGTGCGTTATCACGGAGGTTTGTTTACATACCAGTAACAGCTCAGTAATGGCGTCGCCACAAGATGGCAGCCTACACAGAACGCTCGTCGTGTATAGAGGGGATACTACAGAGCAACGATATATACAGTGGCCACTAGAGGGGATACTACAGAGCAACAGGATATAGAGGGGCCACTAGATGGGATACTACAGAGCAACAGGATATAGAGGGGATACTACAGAGCAACGATATATACAGTGGCCACTAGAGGGGATACTACAGAGCAACAGGATATAGAGGGGCCACTAGAGGGGATACTACAGAGCAACAGGATATAGAGGGGCCACTAGAGGGGATACTACAGAGCAACAGGATATAGCGGGGCCACTAGAGGGGATACTACAGAGCAACAGGATATAGAGGGGCCACTAGAGGGGATACTACAGAGCAACAGGATATAGAGGGGCCACTAGATGGGATACTACAGAGCAACAGGATATAGAGGGGCCACTAGAGGGGATACTACAGAGCAACAGGATATAGAGGGGCCACTAGATGGGATACTACAGAGCAACAGGATATAGAGAGGCCACTAGAGGGGATACTACAGAGCAACAGAATATAGAGGGGATACTACAGAGCAACGATATATAGACCCTTTTTCTGTTTGTACACAATGATGACGTAGAACGTCTGCGTGCGCATTTTGGCAACGGAAGTATGGCGGAGAGAAACAGTTTGTCAAACTACGCAAGGTGATTGTCAAGTAAAGATCGTGAAAGTTACCTAAGCAAGTTAACTTTGACAAATGGTGTCCGACTTCCAGATCCGTGTTCTATTGATAATTGGGTTGAAGACCTTAGAAAGTGGCCGGATATATATACTTATTTAATAGAGAAACCAAGCGTGCAGGCACGTGCAGAGGGGGGGGCTATGGGTGCCCGAGCACCTGCCCTTTTCCCTTTGAAGGACCAAAGTGCCCTTTTGAGCGGACCAAAGTGCCCTTTTGCCCCCCGCCCCCCCCCCCCCCCCCCCGCGCAACAATCGCGCAACAGAAATCCTCCGGCCCCCCCCCCCCGCTCAACAATCGCGCAACAGAAATTCTCCGGTAGCACCCCCCCCCCCAACCAATAACTCTTTCTACATGGATCCTCACACGAGAAAGTTGTCTAGCTGTGTCAACTTCCTGTGCAGAAAGCTGCTTCTTTCCTTTTGTGAAATGAGGGATACGTAGGGTTGCACCATAGGCCGCAAGCTCGTCTCTGGTGAGAAATCCTCTGTCTGCTAAAACTTCATCCCTAGGCTCCAAAAGTTTGACCTGACTCATTAGTGATCTGCTTGTCCGAGACCCTTCCACCCCACCCAGGAGACAGAAATGAAATTGCACCAGCTGGAGTGATGGCGATCAAATATTTAATGGTGTTGTTGTGTTTATAGTTTGACCATGCCTGGGCCCTGGCAGTCAGACTACTGGGTCTAGCTATGAAGATTTCTGTGCAATCTATTATGCACCTGCATCTTTTAAAGTTGCACTTGATTATTTTTGGCATATTTTTCAGTACTGCACCCTTACTTGGCCATTTAATGAGTGACTTGAGGATGAAGGCCATAGCAGGGTAGCCTGGCTAACACCAGACTAAATCACAAATGAGATGTAGTCTGGCGACTACCTATTCATGTTCCTGTAGAGGAGGCGTGGTTCCCGATCGTCCAGAGCCGTTTATTGGGCGCTACGAATGTCTATCATAAGCGTCTGTTCGTAGCTCTTAGCCAATCGTATCAATTATACCAGATGACGTATGTAAAGCGACAGAAATTCGGCGAGCAAGCATGCAAGGAGTGCAAAGCCAAACGTTGTTCTTCTTTTAAAATAAACTTTCGTTCTAAACTATCTAGAACACTGTCCACAGATCGAAAGAGAGCTTCGCTTCTGCTGCAGCCATGTTGGATCCGTACGAACGAACTACAAGCTTCCGTCTGTCGAATACTATGCGTCATCCTCTTTCCGTCCCTCCTCCTTCTGTGATTGGATATCCACCCCTCGCAAATCCTTGCGAGAGGAACCGGTCATAGCCACCAGGCTGTCTGGCAGTTCGAAATTTTGTGCGCGCAAGGCAGCATGGGTATACCCAGGCTAATAGCAGGGACCCAGCTCCGCAAAATATTTGATATGATGATTTTTGATACCTGAAATCTATAAGCCAAGTCAGTATTACATAGGCCCAACCTTAATTTCATCAATATAATCAATAGGTGGTCCTCTACTGTAAGTTTGTTGTGAATTCTCTCTACGCTGCCCATTATTTTTGTAATCAGCCACTCAAAGACCACAGAGTGTGTCGAACTCCTGTCGCAGGTTGACATAGTCCTCCTGAAGTTGACAGTATCTCAGGTTCAGATCATCGTATTCTCTCTTTGGAAATGGGATGTCCTCTTCAGCTTTAATATAGAAAAGTGAAAAATTAGCATGTGCTGCAACCAATGCAAACAAGTTCACGATCCAGGGTTTCTCACACAGTTTTACCAATGAATTTTCAAAACATGACAGAAAAGAAGATACATTATTGATCCCAGGGTGAGATCTTTCCTCTGCATTTGACCCATCCAGGTGCCAGTGTGTATGTCACACACAGACATATATAGGAATTGGAGCAGTGGGCCTTGCAGGACACCACACAGACACACACACACACACACACACACACACACACACACACACACTAGGAGCATACTGACTCTTTCGGTGAGGGTGGGAATCCTGACAATCAATCAGTTAATTGTAAGATGATATATTCATATATTCATAAATATATTCATACCAGGACAATGACCCACGCTGCATTCTTGTTCTGAGTTTCAGAAGGAACACGTTGGTTTGCTGCAGTACCAGGTCTGTCATCTCTCCTCCTTTTCCTATGGTACCTACAGTAACAGCAGAAATTTACAGGTAGACTAATCCACATATCTCGAAACAGGAGCTGTAGCAGGAATTCGTGGTTAGTGACAGGTATGGCTTATGCAAGAGACGAAAACAAACAAAACAAAAAACGACTGAGGTTAACTTTAATCCTACCAGTCCATCTTTACACCTGGGGTCTGGCTTTGTTTTGTGTATGTAAACACAGATGGCACAAAATCAGGACTACTACAGTCCAATGACATCTCGCCTGCAAAAATAAAACAAACACGTTTGTTTAGCCTAGCGAGCTAATAGGCAAATCTAATGCCAGTTTATCAAACTTTAGCTGCATAGCAAGCTAGCAGCTACTAGCCAAATCTAACTCCAGTTTATCCAACTGAAGCTGCATTTGATTATTATTCTACAGCATACAGACAATCACTAATGTACACAAGGCTTTCCAGTAAAATCAAAGAGTAGCCTAAGCTAGATAGATAACCTTACCTGATATAAAGTGGGCGCTGCAGACGCGAGCATTTCTGATTCTGTCCTCATTCCAGTCCACACGTTTAGTCGCCTGCAGCCACAGACGCCGTCGGTTGCTCTGAAATGGTCGTGATCCTGTAGCCTGGCTCCGCCCGCCTACGTACTTCCGCTCAAATTTCATTTCACTTCAGGTCTGGCGATGCTACTATGTTAGAACGATTTCTTTTCCCCAAAATCTGCGGTCCAATCAGCGAACAGGAGGCGCGGCCTGAGAACAGTGACGTAGAGGTCGTGCGCGAATTTCAGTTATTGAGCGGAAGTACGGAGGCGGGCGGAACCAGGCTAATGCTAATGCTCACCATAGACATCTTATACATAGACGGAGCATCGAGCGCTACTGCTACTGGCGCTGACGAGACGCGTGGCCGCCATCTTGGAGTGGTGATCCGCTCCACTCAGTGTCATTCGTCAGCGCATATCATTAATCATACCTCACTGAATACAACTGATTTTCACGCCTTTTTTTGTCATACGTGTAGCTATGATAAAGGACACATGTTTTGGCGTGTAATATTATTTTAACAAAATACAACCAATAGTACGGTATAATGTCAAATCTTACTTGTGAAATGTAATCCCGCGATTTCTATTTTCGACCGTCCGCTCATTTGAGCAGGAATACGCTGAACAGCAGCTCGGCATCCTTGTTTTCTTCTCCTGGCCATACGTGTCAACTGTCACTCTATGCTGCTCCCCTCCCCCACCACCACTCCAAGATGGCCGCCGAATTTCTCGCACCACAGCAGCCAATGCTCCGTCTATGTATAAGATGTCTATGATGCTCACTGCATCTGCCGTTTGTATACTGCGCGCAACGTGGTTTCTGGCGCATGAAATACGTCACGACCAAACGTTAGCGATTGGTTAAGGCAGATCCAGAGTGGCACTGGGCAGAGCCAATAGGTTTTAAACAGCACCCGCCTCCAAGTGAGACATCGTTTGTCTCTACAGCATTGCTAGACCTTTAGTATGAATGAAATGAGTACCAAGGTCTAGTTAGGACTAGACTATAGCAGTTCTAGACCTTTAGTATGAATGTAATGAGTACCAAGGTCTAGTTAGGACTAGACTATAGCAGTTCTAGACCTTTAGTATGAATGAAATGAGTACCAAGGTCTAGTTAGGACTAGACTATAGCAGTTCTAGACCTTTAGTATGAATGTAATGAGTACCAAGGTCTAGTTAGGACTAGACTATAGCAGTTCTAGACCTTTAGTATGAATGAAATGAGTACCAAGGTCTAGTTAGGACTAGACTATAGCAGTTCTAGACCTTTAGTATGAATGAAATGAGTACCAAGGTCTAGTTAGGACTAGACTATAGCAGTTCTAGACCTTTAGTATGAATGTAATGAGTACCAAGGTCTAGTTAGGACTAGACTATAGCAGTTCTAGACCTTTAGTATGAATGTAATGAGTACCAAGGTCTAGTTAGGACTAGACTATAGCAGTTCTAGACCTTTAGTATGAATGTAATGAGTACCAAGGTCTAGTTAGGACTAGACTATAGCAGTTCTAGACCTTTAGTATGAATGAAATGAGTACCAAGGTCTAGTTAGGACTAGACTATAGCAGTTCTAGACCTTTAGTATGAATGTAATGAGTACCAAGGTCTAGTTAGGACTAGACTATAGCAGTTCTAGACCTTTAGTATGAATGAAATGAGTACCAAGGTCTAGTTAGGACTAGACTATAGCAGTTCTAGACCTTTAGTATGAATGAAATGAGTACCAAGGTCTAGTTAGGACTAGACTATAGCAGTTCTAGACCTTTAGTATGAATGTAATGAGTACCAAGGTCTAGTTAGGACTAGACTATAGCAGTTCTAGACCTTTAGTATGAATGTAATGAGTACCAAGGTCTAGTTAGGACTAGACTATAGCAGTTCTAGACCTTTAGTATGAATGTAATGAGTACCAAGGTCTAGTTAGGACTAGACTATAGCAGTTCTAGACCTTTAGTATGAATGTAATGAGTACCAAGGTCTAGTTAGGACTAGACTATAGCAGTTCTAGACCTTTAGTATGAATGTAATGAGTACCAAGGTCTAGTTAGGACTAGGCTATAGCAGTTCTAGACCTTTAGTATGAATGTAATGAGTACCAAGGTCTAGTTAGGACTAGACTATAGCAGTTCTAGACCTTTAGTATGAATGAAATGAGTACCAAGGTCTAGTTAGGACTAGGCTATACCAGTTCTAGACCTTTAGTATGAATGTAATGAGTACCAAGGTCTAGTTAGGACTAGACTATAGCAGTTCTAGACCTTTAGTATGAATGTAATGAGTACCAAGGTCTAGTTAGGACTAGACTATAGCAGGTCTAGACCTTTAGTATGAATGTAATGAGTACCAAGGTCTAGTTAGGACTAGGCTATAGCAGTTCTAGACCTTTAGTATGAATGAAATGAGTACCAAGGTCTAGTTAGGACTAGACTATAGCAGTTCTAGACCTTTAGTATGAATGTAATGAGTACCAAGGTCTAGTTAGGACTAGGCTATAGCAGTTCTAGACCTTTAGTATGAATGAAATGAGTACCAAGGTCTAGTTAGGACTAGACTATAGCAGGTCTAGACCTTTAGTATGAATGTAATGAGTACCAAGGTCTAGTTAGGACTAGGCTATAGCAGTTCTAGACCTTTAGTATGAATGTAATGAGTACCAAGGTCTAGTTAGGACTAGACTATAGCAGTTCTAGACCTTTAGTATGAATGTAATGAGTACCAAGGTCTAGTTAGGACTAGACTATAGCAGTTCTAGACCTTTAGTATGAATGTAATGAGTACCAAGGTCTAGTTAGGACTAGACTATAGCAGTTCTAGACCTTTAGTATGAATGTAATGAGTACCAAGGTCTAGTTAGGACTAGACTATAGCAGTTCTAGACCTTTAGTATGAATGTAATGAGTACCAAGGTCTAGTTAGGACTAGACTATAGCAGTTCTAGACCTTTAGTATGAATGTAATGAGTACCAAGGTCTAGTTAGGACTAGACTATAGCAGTTCTAGACCTTTAGTATGAATGAAATGAGTACCAAGGTCTAGTTAGGACTAGGCTAGTGATCCTGTCGGAATCCTATACAACTTTAGTCCGCTCGTGGAATAGAGATTCGTACAACCGTATACGCAACAACCAGACATGTTGATGCTGGGAACAGTTTGTAAATCCCTAACTAGTTGCTACCTCGTCTTTGTCAATCAGAACTGATGGAAAATAATACCGCTTCCGTTGCCAAAATGCGCGCGCAACTATTTGATGACGTCGGCTGTAAAAGGGTCTATATACAGTCATAGACATATGTCTATGTATACAGTGGCCACTAGAGTAAGGTGACCAGAACGTTAACATTATGACAGTTTTCATATCTGTCAGTGAAGCTGTAACGTTAATATTAGCATGAGATTAGCCTACCAGGTGACGACATTGTGGGTCTGTTATTTCTTTAAGAAACAAACTATTACTATTGGCTCTGTTCTTGCAGTTGTTCTCATGTTCTCCTCTGCTCTTATTGAGAGTGAGAAGTTGTCGTCACGGCTCAGAGCCCCACCCCCTCTCCGCCATGATGGAAGGATACCGGCGGCAAAAGCCTTAGTAGTCTATGGGCAAAACAACTGCTCTACTCCGTAATTTACCTTTTTACAATGCCTGGAAATCACTGCTGTGTTAAAAACTGCTCCAGTACCTCACATGATTGTGATGGAAAACTTAGCAACAACGGGTTACAGTTTTTCAGGATACCCAAATGGATAAAGCATCGAGGAGAGCCAGTGTCTGACCTGACGAGGAGACGACCGAGTGCTTGGTTGGCTGCAATACGAAGAAAGGGCCTTACTTTCTATCGCATCCCCCAGTCGATGAGAGTCTGTGACAAATGTGACAAATAAACTTCCTTGTATCCTTGTACTGTATGTGTCATTGGGCTAAAATCAAATTACAACTAAATACCTAAACATACACAGCTTTAGCCTACACCAAAACATGTTGGAAACGTTTGTGTAGGCTACATTGAACAGTACGAAACAGTAGCAGTTAATTACTTTGTCATTTTGGTCCAGAAGTATCTGCTAAATGCAATGTAATAACAACACACTAAAACGTAAGTGAATACATTTACCTTTGCAAGTACAACGCTGTTTTCGCCACCTGGAGGCTTGTGGATGGCCAAGTCCTGCACCCATCCACAGCAGAAAGTCTCATAACTTTCTAATGACTTGTGGCTTTTAAACTCCTGCATTGTGTAATGACTAACTCCAAAAACAAGGTAATTGACGATGTCCATGTATGTGCATGGAGGTAAATTGTTAAGGTCTCTGTGCCATTGCGCTGCAGGGAGCTCGTATGGGTCGATGTTTTGGATGTCTGACAGCTTCTCCAAATACCGCTGTTTAGCGCCCTGTGTGAGCTTGTTCCTGTAAGGTCCCTTTTCTTTCACATTATTTTTCTCCATTGCTTTACTTTCTCCTCATTCTTTCTTGTATTTTTGGCGCAAAAAGTGCTAGAATTTAGTCACGTCTCTGTGATGTTCTGATGACGTTGCCCCTGGCAACCGATAGCGTCTCCTTCCATCATGGCCGACCGGCTCAAACCCCGCCCAGATCAGACCAAATCGGCACGTGACTCCTCACTCTCAATAGGCTCCTGAGGCGGAGGAATGAGGAGATCACAGTCATGTGACCCATCAGTTCAGTATTCAGTTGCGAGTAGAAACTTTTTTTTAAATATATTGATATGTTTGTCTTCCTCAGTGGATGGATGGTTGGTGATGTCATCGTGTTGTTTGATTGCAACCTTTTGTGTAATAAAAGCTGGTTAAAATGCATGAAAAAGTACTTGTCCCAGTTTTTTATTTCATAATGATAATATTTAATGATTTTTCACCGCCGCATTGAAAATGTCCCCGATATTAATTTCAGAAATCTGGTCACCTTACACTAGAGGGGGTTACAGAGCAACACTATAAAGAGGGACCGCACTGTGCGGGTCCCGCTTCAGTACAGCATCATGGAGTGCAAGGAGACAGTGGTCCAGGTCCTGAGCTGGGCTCAGCTCCTGGGCGGGCCGGCGTGCTGCTGGGCGCTGCTGTGCGCCGGGCGGCGGACGGAGTACGGCCGCTACGCGGACCCGCGGGACCGGTGCGTGGCCAACACCAGGCTGGTCTGGATGGTCCAGGAGATCCCCGCGCTGCTGGTCCCGCTGGTCCTGCTGCTCAGCACCGAGACCCGGTCCGGGGCGGGACGCAGCCTCCTGCTGGGGACCTTCTGCCTGCACTACTTCTACAGGTGGGCCGCTGATGTCGTTGTGGTGGTGGGTGACGTGTGTGAATAGCAGGGGCGGCTCTAGGACCAGACCGTTAGGGGGGCCGAGCCCCCAATGAGATGCATGGGAGGTGAAGCAGGCATGCGGACACATTTTTTGGGGGTGGTTTCTATGGTTTCCACCAGAAGGGCTCTGGAAGCCTCAGTACATATAGTAGTACATATAGTAGTACATACAGTACATACCTACATACAGTACATACAGTAGTACATACAGTACATACAGTAGTACATACAGTACATACAGTACTGTAGTACATACAGTACAGTAGTACATACAGTACATACTGTAGTACATACTGTAGTACATACAGTACATACAGTAGTACATACAGTACATACAGTACATATAGTAGTACATACAGTAGTACATACAGTACATACAGTAGTACATACAGTAGTATACAGTACATATAGTAGTACATACAGTACATACAGTACATACTGTAGTACATACAGTACAGTACATACAGTACATACAGTACATATAGTACATACAGTACATACAGTACATACAGTAGTACATACAGTACATACAGTACATACATACTGTAGTACATACAGTACATACAGTAGTACATACAGTACATACAGTACAGTAAATACAGTACATGGGGACAACTCATCCAAGATCCGTGGTCAGAAAACATGACATTAAAGTTTTTTACTTCATATAAACCCTCACTTTATTGTGCGGTCTCCCCTCTCACTCCCTGTGCTCCTCTGGCCTGACTCCTACAGGCCAATAGGGGTGGTGGAGTGATCATTATTACTGTCATTATTATTATTATCCTCTGATGATAATCACAGCTGATGCTCCAGAAGGAAGTCACCCCAAAGATATGGTAAAGAGAGACACACTTAACTCTATGAACAACCTTCACAGTGCATTTCAGACTAACTGTAACTAACTACTACTACTAACTAGCTAGCTAAGTAACTCATACTACTAACTAGCTAGCTAACTAACTACTACTACTAACTAGCTAGATAAGTAGCAGCAAAACAACAAAGGTAAGATGTGTGCAGAGATTGTCTGTAGTGTGTAAGCCAGGTTTTTATTTGTCAAACACGGAGCATTTCATTAATGCCGCAAGGTCGCAGGGAAAACGTGGACTGGATGTTCAGTAATGCGTTCTGAACCAGTGGAATGGACCGGATAACTCTCTCTACCCACACTACAAAGTGAAGGGAAACTGACAGATTTAGGTTCGC
Source organism: Merluccius polli (assembly GCA_030340625.1). Lineage (NCBI taxonomy): Eukaryota > Metazoa > Chordata > Actinopteri > Gadiformes > Merlucciidae > Merluccius > Merluccius polli. Next base: position 52,283 of record JAOPHQ010000945.1, read on the forward strand.
ATTTAAGTCCTTAATGACAGGTCATGATTATTTATTTAAACTGATATGCTGGCCGCTTTATATTGAATTTGTTTGCATTTGTTTGTAAAAAATTTAAATTAAATAAAAATTAATAAAACAACACCAAACTATTTAAACAGGCCTAACGACGCCACAATAATATGTGTATAATATGTGTGTTATTCACGTCCGGTATCCTAGGCTGTACACTCAGCTAGAGGAGAGTAACTGCAGTTAGAAACTCGTCCGCAGGTCGCTGATCTACCCCTGGAGGACCAGAGGTCGGCCATTTCCTCTCCACATCGCCGTGAAGTCCTTCATCTTCTGCAGCCTCAACGGACTGCTGCAGGGCCACTACCTGCTGCACTGCACCGCCGCGCACTGCAGCACCGCACAGCTGGCCGTAGGTGGGTCCTCCTTACAGTGATGGTAGTACTGTGTAGTAAGGTCCCCCGAGGTACAAATACACACAGTACTGCAGTACTACTAACACTACTACAGTACTAACATAGTACCACTAATGCACACAGTAATACAGTACTACTAACACAGTACTACAGTACTGACATAGTACCACTAATGCACACAGTAATACAGTACTGACATAGTACCACTAATACACACAGTACTACAGTACTACTAACACAGTACTACAGTACTGACATAATACCACTAATACGTACTACAGTACTGACATAATACCACTAATACATACAGTACTACAGTACTGACATAGTACCACTAATACACACAGTACTACAGTACTACTAACACAGTACTACAGTACTGACATAATACCACTAATACATACAGTACTACAGTACTGACATAGTACCACTAATACACACAGTACTACAGTACTGACATAGTACCACTAATACACACAGTACTACAGTACTGACATAGTACCACTAATACACACAGTACAAGTACTACTAAAACCCCACACAACCAGTAAGGTTATCAATGTAACTAATATCTAATGGTTGTATGTAATGAGTACACCAGGTGTGTACTGGGTGTGTACTGTGTTTTAGTATTTGTGTGTGTGTGTGTGTGTGTGTAGGTCTGTCTCTCTTCTCTGCCGGTCTGATCATCAACATCCACAGCGACACTTTGTTAGGTAACCTCAGGAGACCAGGAGAGCTCGTCTACAAGATCCCCCGAGGTACAAATACACACAGTACTACTACAGTACTGACATAGTACCACTAATACACACAGTACTACTAACACAGTACTACTACAGTACTGACATAGTACCACTAATACACACAGTACTACAGTACTACTAACACAGTACTACTACAGTACTGACATAGTACCACTAATACACACAGTACTACTAACACAGTACTACTACAGTACTGACATAGTACCACTAATACACACAGTACTACAGTACTACTAACACAGTACTACTACAGTACTGACATAGTACCACTAATACACACAGTACTACAGTACTACTAACACACTACTACTACAGTACTGACATAGTACCACTAATACACACAGTACTACAGTACTGATATAGTACCACAAATACACACAGTACTACAGTACTACTAACACACTACTACTACAGTACTGACATAGTACCACTAATACACACAGTACTACAGTACTACTAACACACTACTACTACAGTACTGACATAGTACCACTAATACACACAGTACTACAGTACTACTAACACACTACTACTACAGTACTGACATAGTACCACTAATACACACAGTACTACAGTACTGATATAGTACCACAAATACACACAGTACTACAGTACTGACATAGTATCACTAATACACACAGTACTGCAGTACTACTAACACAGTACTACAGTACTGCTAACACACTACTACAGTACTGACATAGTACCACTAATACACACAATACTACAGTACTGACATAGTACCACTAATACACACAATACTACAGTACTGACATAGTATCACTAATACACACAGTACTGCAGTACTACTAACACAGTACTACAGTACTACTAACACAGTACTACAGTACTGACATAGTACCACTAATACACACAGTACTACAGTACTACTAACACACTACTACTACAGTACTGACATAGTACCACTAATACACACAATACTACAGTACTGACATAGTACCACAAATACACACAGTACTACAGTACTGACATAGTATCACTAATACACACAGTACTGCAGTACTACTAACACAGTACTACAGTACTGACATAGTACTACTTATACACAGAGTAATACAGTACTAACGTAGTACCACTAATGCACACAGTACTACAGTAATATGAAAACACGACTACAGTACTGACTTAGTAGCACAGTACAGACTGACATCGTAGTACTAACATAATACTGCAGTACTGACACAGTACCAACCTGACCTCTGACCTCTGACCTAGGGGGGATGTTTGAGTTGGTGTCGGGGGCCAACTACTTCGGGGAGATCCTGGAGTGGTGCGGCTACGCGGTGGCGACCTGGTCCCTGCCTGGCACCGCCTTCTGCTGCTTCACCGCCTGCAACCTCGGCCCACGAGCCATACAACACCACAGGTAACGCACCTACACCTGCACCACCACAGGTAACGCCACCTACACCTGCACCACCACAGGTAACACCACCTACACCTGCACCGCCACAGGTAACGCACCTACACCTGCACCACCACAGGTAACGCCACTTACACCTGCACCGCCACAGGTAACACCACCTACACCTGCACCGCCACAGGTAACACCACCTACACCTGCACCGCCACAGGTAACACCACCTACACCTGCACCACCACAGGTAACGCCACTTACACCTGCACCACCACAGGTAACACCACCTACACCTGCACCGCCACAGGTAACACCACCTACACCTGCACCACCACAGGTAACACCACCTACACCTGCACCACCGCAGGTAACACCACTTACACCTGCACCACCACAGGTAACACCACCTACACCTGCACCACCGCAGGTAACACCACCTACACCTGCACCACCGCAGGTAACACCACTTACACCTGCACCGCCACAGGTAACACCACCTACACCTGCACCACCACAGGTAACACCACCTACACCTGCACCACCACAGGTAACACCACTTACACCTGCACCACCACAGGTAACACCACCTACACCTGCACCACCACAGGTAACACCACCTACACCTGCACCGCCACAGGTAACATCACCTACACCTGCACCACCACAGGTAACACCACCTACACCTGCACCCAGGGGCGCCATAAGGGGGGGGGAGTTAGGACGATTCCAAGGTGCCAGATCTGACAGGGGTCCCTCTGAGCACACTGTTATTGGAGGGAGGGGGGGGGGCAATATTATATTAAATATTGAAATATAGTAAAATAGAAATATAGGCCTATTTGGACAGAAAAAAACAGTTTTAAGTGAGCACCACCCGCCCCCCCCCCCCCAGCCCAGCGCAGGTACCGTCTAGATCTCCTCTTCCGTTAAAAACATGTTGAGACTGCAAAGCGAACACGCACCACCACCTACACCTCCAGCTGCACAGCTAACACCAGCCGCACCTCCACAGATACCCTCCGCCTCTGTATGTAGAGAACAAGCTGCTGCTGGCCACCCGCTGTGGGTTCAGGTAAAGGCAGCGTGTGTTTCTGCTCTCTCCTCAGGTTCTACCAGCAGCAATTCAAGGATTATCCTCCGTCCAGAAAGGCTCTGATTCCTTTCATACTGTAGAGGTCCAGACGCTCACACGACTGAACTGTTCAGCTAGTTAAACTAGTACTATACTATACTTACTCTGTATACTTACCTTACTCTACTGATGGCGGTCCTTACACTACCGATAGTGGTTTAGTGTTGCACTTACTCCTATCACATGTACTTATTGTAAGTTATACATATCTCCATGGCAACAATGTAACTGCCTCTATAGGAGTGGAGCGAGAGCAAAGCACGCTGGCTGACTCAACAGGTACTACAGCGCTTCTCTGTCGCTAGGTCTATTATGTCTTTTATTCTGTTGGTAAACATTGTATATTCGCAATATTACAATATTGCCTAATTAAACTGTTAAACTAATGTCAGTGTGCTTCCTAAGATTTTGAGCAGAGTAGTCTATGCCATTTTGTTACTAAAATAATCGCAGTATACTGCTGTACTGTATATATAAAATACATTTAACTGTCTGGTGTTGAAGCATGTCAATAAATGTTTAATGATGGCAGTTGTGAAGTACTCTGCTTCTACTCAATACTAATACCAATTACTAACAACGACTAATATGTTCATCACAATTCATAATTAATCTTGAAAGTCAACAGTTTTTGAAGTAGGCCTACACATTTACATGTTTCAATGATTAAGACGTGTATTTTCAATGTAAATAAGGAAAAGGGGGCCGTTATGAAGTGCCCTATGCCCCCCCTACATCACAGTGTCCCAAAGGGTCATGCCCTTTCCAGTAGGGACAATGGGAGGCAGTGAGAACACATGATGAATGCCCAAATAGGTTCTAATCCCCTCTAATGGAGAAGTGGATAACATGTGATGCTGCGAGAGGCAGCGCTTTGAAACGTTGGGTCCAAAGCTGCAACAGTGAGGAGATGAGGATAAAGGTAAGTCCTCTCACTGCTAGCGATGTACTGGCTTGTCTCACACACACACACACACACACACACACAGATAGACAGATAGACAGATAGAGACAGAGACAGACAGACATTAGAACAGCATCGTTCAGATTCCTTAAACCCAGTTTGTCCAGTTGTAGAGCGATACCGGGTGCGGTCATCTGCATCGGACGCGTGAACTTTGTCTTCTTTTCAGTTAAGTTGATCACATCCTAAGTGTGTCGGGTTGATCTGGTCCTGGAGGTCCTCCATGGAGACTCTTCTTTCAGGATAGACTCCCATGTAACTAACATCTAACCCTACCTGACCCCTGGTCCCATACGGTCCTCCAGCCACACATACTGTAGATGGTACATGGACCCCAGATAGGCTGTCTGGACTATGGATGCTGGACTAGAGGCTACTGAAGTGATATGCAGTGCATCCGGTGCGTAACATTCAACACCATGTAGACAGGATGAGAGAATGAAGGGAGAGAGAGAGAGACAGAGAGAGAGAGAGACAGACAGATAGACAGACAGATAGACAGATAGAGACAGAGACAGACAGAGATTAGAACAGCATCGTTCAGATTCCTTAAACCCGTCTGTCCAGTAGTAGAGCGATACGGTGCGGTCATCTGCATCGGACGCGTGAACGTTTGTCTTCTTTTCAGTTAAGTTGATCACATCCTGTGTGTTGGGTTGATCTGGTCCTGGAGGTCCTCCATGGAGACTCTTCTCTCAGGATAGACTCCCATGTAACTAACATCTAAACCCTACCTGACCCCTGGTCCCATACGGTCCTCCAGCCACACATTATACTGTAGATGGTACATGGACCCCAGACAGGCTGTCTGGACTATGGATGCTGGACTAGAGGCTACTGAAGTGATATGCAGTGCATCCGGTGCGTAACATTCAACACCATGTAGACAGGATGAGAGAATGAAGGGAGGGAGAGAGAGAGAGACAGAGAGAGAGACAGAGAGAGAGAGAGAGAGAGAGAGAGAGTCATGTCACCTCTGCTACTGTTATGGCTTCAGAGTTGTTTGTGAAATAAACATTTTAAAGGTTTATAGTTTCCTGTGTTTTTATCATTATGCGTTAATATTTACTGAATATTACTGGACTGCTGCTGAAAACCATTCAACCAGGCTGACAGCGTGGATCTGTTTGGACCTGTTGAGAGCTACAGGAGCCACGTGATCGCGTGGCGGCGAGATCAAAGAGTGTCGTATGTAACTGCCTGTTTATCATCTCATCTCCGTGAAGACATACGGGTTCAGCTGATCCTGGAGAAACACCGCAGTGTACAGCAGATCAGAATGGGCTTTCTGAACAACCGCAAAGTCCTGAGGTGCCTAACTAACCAACTAATAACTAATAACCAACTAATAACTAATAACTAACAACCAACTAATAACTAATAACCAACTAATAACTAACTAATAACCAACTAATAACTAATAACCAACTAATAACTAACTAATAACTCATAACCAACTAATAACTAACTAATAACTCATAACTCAACCAACTAATACCCAACTAATAACTAATAACCAACTAATAACTAATAACCAACTAATAACTAACTAATAACTAACTAATAACCAACTAATAACTCATAACCAACTAATAACTAACTCATAACTCAACCAACTAATACCCAACTAATAACTAATAACCAACTAATAACTAATAACCAACTAATAACTCATAACCAACTAACTAATAACTCATAACCAACTAATAACCAACTAATAACTAATAACTAACTAATAACTCATAACCAACTAATAACTAATAACTCATAATCAACTAATAACTAATAGCTAACTAATAACTCATAACAACTAATAACTAACTAATAACCAACTCATAACTCATAACAACTAATAACTAACTAATAACCAACTAATAACTATTAACTAACTAATAACTCATCACAGGCTCGTTCAAGATGAACTGCGCCTCGCCTGGAAGGTGGATGAGACCAAGCGGCAGCAGCAGGGGGTGGTGACAAAAAGCTGCAGTCAAGTCGGACAGTTTCCAGCCGCCGCCAAGGAATAAACAGGAAGTCACAAAAATATTGACATCCTGTTAGATCATCTGTAGCTACCTGTAGTTTGCAGAACATGGAAGGAATTGCGTTTGCATTCTTGATCGCCGAAGAAATTGAATTATCAGTCCAGACGTTCTCACAGCTACATAGGCTACACATGGGAAGGACAAGCAGCAAAGGTGTCTTATAATCTTTATTTATTCATGTATTTATATTTGGAATTATATACATTATATACAGGTATGTGGGAATATGAGTGTTATATAAGTAACCATTATGATTATTATTATTATTATTATCATCATTATTATTATTATCATCAACCACACACAATATGTTTGTTAACATATTAAACCTTCATTGCACAACATGATTCATATATTCTAGCATTAAATATAACAATTACAAAGAAAATCAGGATTTGCGATAAAACGTCATGTTTGTAGTCCTGACTAAGAGCCAATCAGCTCTTTGATTCTGCGACAGCCAGGCGTTTCCCATCATGCCCTGAGGTCTTGCAGTCGGTGGAGAGCAACTGCGGCGCCTGCTCTTAAAACTGCGGCCGCCTTAATCTCGTGAGATTATCGTTGCCGGCGCGTGTCTGACGTCAGAGCAAGTCGGACACAAATCTAACCGGGATGCATTGCGCGGTGATCGCCGGTGATCGATTCTGCGCAGGCCTGGCTCATCTCGAACGAGCCTAACAACTAATAACTAATAACCAACTAATAACTAAGAACTAACGAATAACTAATAACCAACGAATAACTAATAACCACTAATAACCACACCATCTTTATTACTTAAAGACACGAATATCTCCCCAAACTACGGGGTCCCCACCCACACTAGGGGGTCTCCACCCACACTAGGGGGTCCCCACCCGCACTAGGGGGTCTCCACCCACACTAGGGGGTCCCCACCCGCACTACGGGGTCCCCACCCGCACTAGGGGGTCCCCACCCACACTAGGGGGTCTCCACCCGCACTAGGGGGGCCTCCACCCGCACTAGGGGGTCCCCACCCACACTAGGGGGTCTCCACCCGCACTAGGGGGTCTCCACCCACACTAGGGGGTCCCCACCCGCACTACGGGGTCCCCACCCGCACTAGGGGGTCTCCACCCGCACTAGGGGGTCTCCACCCACACTAGGGGGTCCCCACCCGCACTAGGGGGTCCCCACCCGCACTCTATCTGTCAGGTTTCACAAAATGGCAGGCAAGGACCCAATAGCACGACACAGAAAACAGTTCAGGGGAGGAAACAGTGGTTAATAACGAGCAGAGGTCAAACCAGGTAGTCAATCCGTGTAGCAAACAAATCCAGCAGGAGCAGCCAAAAGGGAAAGTCCAAAAAGGCAGGTCAACACACGAACAGGCAGCATCAGGACGCCAGGATGCTGGAGCGCTAGGTAAACACACGAGACAACCTGGCAGAGAACGGAGGGAAATGGAGCGGTCCATATACTGAGGGGCTGTTAGCTGATGAGGAGCAGGTGGGGGTGAGTGTGGGGGTGGGGCAGCCAAGCAGAGCAGGAGGGAGTGGCAGAGTCTGAAATGACATGTTGTGTGGCAAAACAGGAAACAGACGCATGAATAACTAAAGCCTGGCTGAAGTTGTGACAATATCTATATATCTATATCTATATCTATATCTATATAGATATAGATATATATATATATATATTGTGACAGCTGGCAGAGGAGCAGGAGAGGAGAAGTGAGGGAGCCTTTTCCCATATTTACCCTCATGCCCAAATATGGAGTTCCTGCACAATCAGCCAAAGCCACAACACCTGCACCTCATTGGCAGAGGGCAGCTGCAGCCAATCACCACGCTGATGGCAAAGGCACAAAAGGGAGAGTTTCACACCCAAGGGAGAGAGTGTGATGGTGGGTGTGGTGATAATATAAGAGGGAGGAAGAAGATTGCTAATATACTGTGTATGACCTGTTTTGGAAGGAGAACCCGGCTGTGTGCCGAACCCCTGGACTGTCCGAGAACCGGCTTCATGCCTGACCCCTGCCTGTCTGCCGGCCCTCCGCCCTGCCGACTCCCCCCTTCTGGACCTCGACCCCTCTTCTGGATTAAGGACTGGCTCTGGTGGCTACCAAGGACTGTCACCCGTTTCTCACCTCAACCAGTAAATAAAAGCTTGGTTTGCATCAATTTCAGTATGGACAGTGATTTTGTTACTTTCAGTCCAGTGAACACTTTAAACTACCTGGAGTGTGTCACTATATATATATATATATATATATATATTAGTGGTGGGCTGTTAACGCGCTGCGATAACGCGGGACTCTTATCGCGCGATAAAAAAATTAGCGCCGTTAATCTATTCTCAAAGTTGGGTTGGGAGCTGGAGTCTATACCGGATTTCCACCAAGGAAGGAAAGCGCTGCGGAACGGCTGCGCTGCGGAGCGGCTGCGTCCTCTGCTTCAGCCCGGGGCCTCGGCCAATCAGGGGCCTCTTAAAAAATATATATTTTAAAAAAAGATGATAAACCCCGCCCCCCCCCCCCCCCCCTGTCGGTCAACAATCGCGCAGACTTATTTTTAGTCATTATTTAGGTAGCACACACATATTATGAATGCCTTCGACAGAATTCAAATGAGCTATTTTAATCTAGATTAATTCCAAGATTAGTTTTAATCTAGATTTAACAAATTAATCTATGCCCACCACTAATATATATATCTATCAAACCTTTTTAACTTCTCACTCGTATAACCGCAGCAGTTCTCAGAGCTAAGCCGGCTACATGACCAGGTCCCAAAACAAAGAGCTGATGGAAACATGACCAAGCGTCAGGGAGAAGAGCATGCTGACCTTCTCAGAAAGAAAGAGGACTTGGCAAGACTGTTCTCTTGAGTTGGGCTTCATAGAGGCAATGGACAACATTAGAGCTGAATGTGTCATTTGCAGTGAGAAATTAGGAAATTACATAATGAAACCCTGACGCCAGTTTTTCTGGAGGTTATACAGACAGGGTTGTGGACTGAGAGAAACAGCAGTCAAGTGTGTTGGTGAACGGAGGATCACTTGACCGCAGTGGTGAGGAGAGCAATCATGGCACAACGTGAACAACTGATTATTGATTAAAGTATTAACTTGTTGACCAAACCAAGTTGGTTATGTCGAGATAACCAATTATCTCGTTATCACGACAAAACGGGCACATAAATATCCCACCACCCACAGCAGCTCTCGGCTTTCTACTCTACTAAAATAAGTGAGATACAGCATTGCTATGTCAGATAATGTCATGAGAGGTTCTTAGTTTTGCTTTCTTTCTTTCTATCTTCTACTTTACCAGATCAATGCACATATAGAGCTAGGTAGCTAGGGTGTTAGGGAAGCAGGGAGTAGGGAGCTAGGGAGCTTGTTCCATGAAAAGTCTGGACTGTGATTGTGAATGATCTACGCTGTGTGTGTGTGTCCTACCCCTGAACAGTTATAAAGCCATGCAGCTATGTCACTCAGACCGTCGGACTGCTGTGTATTCTACAAGCCACTCTCAACATCTCCCTGCGCCTCTGTGAGTCTCAATCATACCATCACTAGAATAATAGTAGTGATAATGATGATGATCAGAGCCGGCCCGAGGCATAAGCGAACTAAGCGGCTGCTTAGGGCCCCCGGTCCCCCAGGGGGCCCCCAACCGCCAGCCCCCCCCCCCCCCCCCCCCCCCCCCGCTCAACAATCGCGCAACCGAAATGTTCCGCCAGCACCCCCCCCCCCCCCCCCCCCCCCTCCGCTCAACAATCGCGCAACCGAAATGTTCCGCCAGCACCCCCCCCCCCCCCCCCCTCCGCTCAACAATCGCACAACCGAAATGTTCCGTCAGCACCCCACCCCCCGGCTAAACAATCGCGCAGGAGGGGGGGCCCCAAAATATCAAATCCTGCTTAGGGCCCCCTAGAGGCTTGGGCCGGGCCTGATGATGATGATAATAATAATCATAATCATAATAGTTACATTACAACAATAACGACTGCAGTGCAGAGTTACAGTTCAGGTTCAGATAACCCTGATGATAATTCAACTCTTTGTTCATAATAATCCGTTTTCTTTCAGGGTGGATGGACTTTGTTTTAAATGGCTGTGGGTCCTGTTATGTTTAGAGAGGATGTGGTTCTGTTGTAGAGCTGATTTCTTCTGTCCTCCTCTGTCCTGTCCTAGACTCAGAGACACCTTGCACGGAGGAGAGACAGCGCTTAGTGGATGCACTTGGTGAGTGTTTTAAGAATGTTATGAAAGTTATTAAATCAATCATGTTGATAAACCTCCTTTGCAAAATACTTTCTGCTTTTGAGTTTTAAATCTCCTCTTCGTTATAACCTAACATTTTATATTGTCACAGTCACACTAACAGAGCATCGAAAGTGTTGAACTATTAACCAAATGAAATAATGAAAGGATGTCCCCCTTCTGGCAGCATCGTGGTACTGCAGGTGTTGTTAGTCCCTTCCTCCTGCAGGGGGAGCAGTAGAGTCAGCACAGAGGACTTTTCCTCAAACGGTTTCAAATGTTTGATTACTCATCCCGCACTCAGGGGGCGTTTACTAATTTTGCGTCCAATGAAAATGCTTTCTCGAGTTTTAAGTCCCCCTGTTGAAAGCCACGACACGTTCAGCGCTATTGGCTACTGTAAACGCCAATCAACATCCAAGACAAGCCCCCCCTAGCTTTGTGTTTTATCGGAAATGTGTAAATATGCAAATCAAATAGTACTCTGACTTTTGTTTAACGCGGCCTTTAAGGCCAACACACACTAAAGCAAAAGCCCAGAGCGCAAACGTAAAGCGCATCTGCTTTCATTCTGCTCCCATGTTAACCAAGCAGCGCTAACACACCGCACGCGGAGCTGAGGCGCATTGCGGAGTGGAGGGCGTTGTTTACGGCGTGGGGTTGATTAATTCTGCTTCTGAAAATCATCACTATGTGTGGTCTAGATTTTTTTTCAGCCGACTCATTGATATGGACTAGATGCGGTATGACTGAATGATGGCCCGTCATTCAGGACATGGAAAGTGTCAATTGCATGGTTGATCATTTTCTTAAAATCATCTCGAAGTGGCCTTATGTGCCGCATGTTCATTGTATCTTAAGGTGGACAATGCAACAATAAAATAAATAACACAAATCATAGCAAACATGTAAGTTCTAACTAATTAATTAGTTAGAACAGTCAATAATAAAATATAATAAACTATAACATCAAATAATAAAAATGTAGTTCATATAGTGTGACAAGAAAAAGGTCATGCATGTTATGTCACACCATTCTATTGTGATCTACTACACAAGGTCAGGTTTCTATTGTGATCTACTACACAAGGTCAGGTCTCTATTGTGATCTACTACACAAGGTCAGGTTTCTATTGTGATCTACTACACAAGGTCAGGTCTCTATTGTGATCTACTACACAAGGTCAGGTTTCTATTGTGATCTACTACACAAGGTCAGGTTTCTATTGTGATCTACTACACAAGGTCAGGTCTCTATTGTGATCTACTATCCTGCAGTGGTATGTAGTAAGATAACCAGTTCTGTGATTATTACGGTTTTCCTTTTATATTCAACAGGTGATTTCTCATGGCTAGGCTGGATGTATTTCAACCACAGACTCTACTTTATTTCTACTACTAAGAGGAACTGGACGGCCAGTAGAGATTACTATCTGCAAAGCCTCACCCCGCCAGGAAAATCAAATATAAAGTGAGCTTTACTTCAAGAAAATATCAGCAATAAATTAATAGTGTCAAAAAATACAACTTTTAAATGTTTATGCTCAGCCACCAGAATAGAGCTAAAATAATAAAGATGTGATTGGTTAAAACCTCCCATGTGTATTTCCAATAAATATCTTTCTATTCAGACGGTTCACCTTCTTTTACACACATCTTTCACCAGGTTTAGTTAGCGCAGACATCTCTGCCAGAAAATATTAGGAGAGAGCTTCCCAACATGCAGATTGTGCCAGACTGGGTTTCACCCCGACTCCCAGGGTGGATACGGCTGAAGAGTCTCAGTGTATGAGACCCAAGGTTGCCAGAGATGGACCAAGGGGCTCAGTGGGAACCACAGGTTGGGGGGGAGACCCTGGCAGTGGGAAGGCAGGATGGTGTGCGGAGACCCCCTTGTTTAATAATATGTTTAACATCAGCGATGTTCGGTATATTTTGAATGTGTTTTTCTCCTGGGAAAAGACTCTGGCCTAGTATTGCAATACCACATTTGGCCACTAGGCTGATTGGGTGTCCGCCGTGAACACTATAAGCCTGTTTATGGTTAATACCATCTTTTCTTGTGTTTACTGACCATTCACAAACACCAGCAACAGTAATATGTGTTCCCACTTTATTTGTTAGGAATAGTACAAGTTTACACAGACTTTGAAGTGTTTAATAAAGGCAAACTGAATGGGTACACAGGTGTGTGTTGGTTTAAAAGAAAGAGGGTAAGAGTAAGAAACATCGCCCCCTCTCTTCTGGAGGTAGGCCTGGGGAAACTGTCTATAGCTTACATGAAAACACATTTGTCAAGAACAACTTTAAAGGGCTCCTATTTTACCACCAGGTGAGTGTGATTAGCCATTACAAGCCATTTAAAAATCTGCCCTCTAGTGACATAATGGATGGACAGATAAGCCTACCAGTTGGTACAGTCCACTGGGTAGGCTGGAAGACTGAGCTAGTCATCATACATCTTTGTGGACACTCCTACTTGTGATGTCACTAGAGGGTAGTGACATCACAATTTTGAAATGGCTTGTAATGGCTAATCACACCTGGTGGTAAAATAGGGGCCCTTTAATAAAGTACTACACATTCCCTATAGTAATACAAACATCTTAAACTTGGCAATTTTCCAACTGAAAACAAAGTAAAAAGCTGACATGATATATCTCTAGTGGTATTCAAACATCATAGCTGCTAGCTTCACTTAAACAATTAAACAGGTGCTTAGGAATCTGACAGCAACAAGCGTTTAACACACAGCAACGCAACACACACACAGCTAAACCAAGAGCGTTATGGCTACAATAGGAAAGCACTTCTGAGAAGGAAAAAAAACCTGTTCAGAACAAAGGTTTCCAGGGAGACGAACTTAAAGCAGCGACATTTAGAAAGACAGTAACTGGTTGGAGCAGTCTAAACAATAAGCCAGTCCAGACGTCAGACAAACGTCAGCTGATGTTTGGCCCTGGTCTATTCTACACCTGATGCTGCTGTATTAGCTGCCCTGTTCTCACAGGAATCCAAAATAGATGGTAAATAAATACATTAACAAATATTGTTGTAACAGAACAGACTTCTTTAATCACTAAATGTCCACGTTGATGAGTTTGGGGGGGGGGGGGGGGGGGCAAATATCCTGTCATTACAGCTCTAGGTAACTTTTCCCTACTTCCTTCCTTGTTGGCTCCACTCGGACGTCTGTTAGCTAAAAGTCAGCAGTTAATTTTAATAAAAGTTAGCTAAATTGATTTCAAACAATCAATATAAAACTAGCCACTCCAGATTCAGCTCTAAGAGACGTCCTGCCAAATAACTACCATTATTTTACCCAGACTTAGATTCTGGCAATTTGTTTAACATTGTAAAACCAGGCCATGATGAATTTCAGATCAGATTGTTCTGTTCATGTATTGTATTCGCTGCTGTAAAAACCTAGTGAAACTATGAGGTATAAACCATGAGGAACTATGGGGTGGGTTTGGCTAACAGCGTCAGCAGTGTGAGATGAGAAACACAAGTTAGAGTCAAGACTCAACTGGAGAACAAGCCAACAGCCTCGATCCACGCCACCAGTGTAGAAAATGTTTGAGTTGGAGCTCTACAAGGCCACGAGGAGTTGCTAATGTCCCGACTTAGCATATTGTTCTGTTGTATAAAGTTCAACTGTTGTATGTTCAAATAGCACCGTGAGGCTCTTATGAGGCTGATCCTGTGGTAGATGGCCCCTGGAGGCCGATAATACGGTGGCCCTGAGAGCTCAACCCACTGCAACTTAAGAAAACATGTGATGCAAATAGACAAAACAAAACAAAAGAAAACATCTTAATCAATTTGACAACACATGCACAGCATTTAGAAAACATTACACAACACATGAGGGCATGTTCACACCTGGCGTTTTTTGTGATCGGGAAAAGTTGAGCCGACCGCTTTTTCAACAACAAAAAAAGCTGGCAGCGCTTTTTGTCCTAAAAGCGCCGAGAGCGTTTTTTTCTATCGCCTAGCAACAAACCCACGCTAGACCCCGACGTTACTCGCCTACTACGTATCTACAAAATGGCGGATCGGGAGGATCAACCCGATCTGCTTCCATATGGACTCTTTGTGGTGTTGTGGTAGAGCCTATTAGACGTGTCGTACATCTCCACATGTTCCCTAATTAAAACTATCAATCGCTCCACCGGCACTTTCCCGACTGATTTGTCCGCCATTGTTTCTTGTTTTGACAGTTGGGAGTTTCCTTCGTGACGAAGTGTCGATGTTCCGCTTGTGATTGGTCAGTTGTCAAAAAAGCGCCTGACGTCTGAACTTTTTTCAACTTTTTTTTACGCTCGGTGCGGGAGAAAAAAGCGCCGAGAGAGGCGTTTAAAAAAACGGCGGGGGCGTTTTCCAAAAGCGCTCTGCTACACAGGAATACAATGTAGAAAGAGCGCTGGCAGGCTGTCTGTCTTGTGTTGTCTGTAATGTGTTGTTATCTGTATTGTCTTGTGTTGTCTGTAATGTGTTGTTATCTGTGTTGTGTTGTCTGTAATGTGTTGTGTTGTGGATTTGCATCATGTGTTCTCTTAAGTTGCAGTGAGTTGAGCTCTCCGGGCCGCCATACCATACACCACAACACGCTACATTAGACTTTGGTAGAAAGGCATCTGTGATCCTTGAATTAGTGACCTCAACATATAGCAAAACGGTTGTGTTAGTGTTGACCTCTGGTGTACATATGTAGCACTAGGCTCACTTCATTATTTATCACTTCATCTAAGTCAATCTACTGGTTTACACACACAGATACCCCGGGATGTATAGTTACCCTTTAGAGTTGGGGAGATAGAGTCAGCTAGCTTGCTTACCCACCGCTAGCCCTCGGCTGCTCTTCTAAACATTCTTCTCCTCACTACTCATTTTCTGGTCTTTCACTCCTTCAATTTCCTTTTTATTCATTATTTCTATTTTTTTTATTTGTGAATTTACTGATGGAAACGTTTTACAGTAAACCAAAAGCTGATCCCTGCACCAACCCATTTAGTGTGTGTACAGTTTAGTGTAATTGTGCATTAAAGCATTAAGAAATCATATGGAAATACTACCTGGTAAAACTTAAAACTCATCCCCAATAATCCCTAATGCTAACCCCATACCTAGCTAGTCCCTAATGCTAACCCCATACCAAGATAATCCCTAATGCTAACCCCATACCAAGCTAGTCCCTAATGCTAACCCCATACCAAGCTAGTCCCTAATGCTAACCCCATACCTAGCTAGTCCCTAATGCTAACCCCATACCAAGCTAGTCCCTAATGCTAACCCCATACCAAGCTAGTCCCTAATGCTAACCCCATACCAAGCTAGTCCCTAATGCTAACCCCATACCAAGCTAGTCCCTAATGCTAACCCCATACCAAGCTAGTCCCTAATGCTAACCCCATACCAAGCTAGTCCCTAATGCTAACCCCATACCTAGCTAGTCCCTAATGCTAACCCCATACCAAGCTAGTCCCTAATGCTAACCCCATACCAAGCTAGTCCCTAATGCTTTTATACATGTATTTATCAATTAAACATGTATCTATCCGATAAACACGGGCCTATCATTTCAACATGTATGTATCCAACATCGCTGATATGCTCTTGGTCAAACCAGGGGAAGGGGAAGGGGACCGGGTCGGGATGCTGTGAGGTCACAGGAAGTTGGAGGAGGGGTTGTTTCCTTTGTCGATCTGGAACTGATAGGCAGAGTCAGTGGCGCTCAGGACCTCGCTGGGTTGGGTGGGGTTAGCAGGGGCGGGGTAAGAAGCCGATGCAGCGTCAACCTGGAGGGGCGGAGAGTGGGTCAGTGTGTGTGTGTGTGTGTGTGTGTGTGTGCATGTGTGTGTGTGTGTGTGTGTGTGTGTGTTACCTGGGGAGCCAGCAGGGGTTTCTTTGTCTCTTCTGGAGCTGAGACCACAGGGCCCTCCGGTGGAGCGGAGTACATCACTGGAGCATAGCCCTGAATACACACACAGTCTTAAGGCGCCGATATACTGAAATCGGAAACATCGACATTGCAGTGTTCGCATAGGCTGTCGAACATGCTGATTTCGACGTGATACAATATACTCACTGTGATGTGTGTGCTGATGTCAAGAATCGCGGTGAGACAAGACACAATAATTCATGCGGTATTGTTACCCAACTGCAGGCAGTGATGTATTGGACTAATGGGGCTGCACACACTGCGGTGGAGCCCAATGCAACGCTTCCATTTCAAAACCTGACATTTTTTCTATGCGAACGCGACAATTTAGATTTAGTTTTAAAGGCCCCATGAAACGGAAGCCAGCGTGTCTAGGGTGGGGCTTGTCTCGGATGTTGATTGGCGTTTACAGTAGCCAATAGCGCTGAATGTGCCGCCAGATTGACAGTAGGTCGCAGCTCAACACGGACGACAGCCTGCTCTCTGTTGTGGGGGACTTAAAACTCGAGAAAGCGTTTTCACTGTGAAAATGTATTTTTCATTTAAATACCGGGGCCTCTTAGTGAGATTCACATCTCTTCCTGTGTGGCGGGAGGAGGTGTGAGGCGGGACGTACCATTGCAGCGGGGCCAGGGGGGTAGGGTCCTGGGGCCGGGGCGTTCCACTGCGGGGGCTGGGCGGGGTTCATGGGGTTCATGTACTCTGGGCCCACGGGGGGGTACATGGGGTTCGCAGGGGGGTACGCCGGGTTGAAACCCTGCAGGAGGGAGAGGAGCAGCACGTCAAAAAAGACATCTTCCTTCTCATTCAATTTGTTATAGAACGGTCCAACTTTCTGTTAGCATGCTACGGTAGCCACTAGCAAGATTCATCCTGCCTGGTTTTGTTAAATTCATTGGTTAGGTGTCTAGTAATCTCGGATCCAGGAATCCTCCTCGGCTAGCAGAACCTCTGGGGGGAGACGGCGCCGGTAACATCCCCCCCAACAAAGTCCGCCAGGGGAGGGATCGCTCTGTTCCACCAGCGTGGGCTGGCCAGACATTTGCCTGGTCAAATATGTAGCTTAGCGTACACCGATCTTAGCTCTTAGTTTTACATGCTATTTGTCTGTTTGTGATAACACTTCTGGGGTCAATTTCACGCCTACCCAGGCTTTTGTGTGCACAGGTTTTATGTTGCTTGCTTCAATATTTAGATATTTGATATCCGTGTGAGCAAACCCCCCCCCCCCCCCCCCCATCCAATAGAAGCCCATTCAACATCAACAACATTACACTCAACATTACACTCATTGTAAAATACACACACACACACACATATATATATATATATATATATATATATATATATATACACACATATATATATATATACACACATATATATATATATATATATATATATATATATATATATATATATATATATATATATATATATATATATATAATTAGTTATTTCATAGTTAGTTATTACATTTTAAATGTCTAACTCTAGAAACAAAGACCTATTTGCACACATTATGTGTAAAATAGTATATAGTCAAAATCCAGAAGAAGTGAAGTAAAACCTTCTGTTAACTTCACGTTAAAATAGAAGAAACTAATGTCTGCTAGCTTTTTCTTTGATGCGATATCGGTGTAATAATGAGGTGCATTGTGCTCGGTTGTTATAATGCCCCCATTAAATTTGCCTTAAAAAGCACATATTCATAGTTTTCCACGCGATGCAACTTTGTGCCAGACATGGCTGGACGTAATCAGACATCCCAACAAAACAGCTATTGTATAACTTTCTATGACCAACCTGATCTAAGTAGCCATGTTACCATCAACATGTTTGTATGTGCATTTTGAAGTATCGCATGAGAAAAGGTTGCTGAAAACGGCAACATAGTGTGTTAGCATTGGTTCTGTTGTAGCATATACTGCTGCTAGTGGGTTAGCATTGGTTCTGTTGTAGCATATACTGCTGCTAGTGGGTTAGCATTGGTTCTGTTGTAGCATATACTGCTGCTAGTGGGTTAGCATTGGTTCTGTTGTAGCATATACTGCTGCTAGTGGGTTAGCATTGGTTCTGTTGTAGCATATGCTGCTACTAGTGGGTTAGCATTGGTTCTGTTGTAGCATATGCTGCTACTAGCAAGTAAGCTACATGTACCGGAGATGGGGGCGGGCCATTCCACTGTCCACCAGCTGGAGGGGGGTGCACTCCTGGACCCTGTTCACACACACACACACACACACACGTGTAAATGTTTGGTTGTGTGTTTGTATAGTGTATGTGTGTGTGTGTGTGTCTGTTTACCATATTGGGCCCATGGTAAAACACCTGTAAACACAGAAAAAAAGGTTATTAGTGTATCACTAATTGAGCTGTAACTAACGAGGTAACACTAACGAGGTATCACTAACGAGGTATCACTAACGAGGTATCACTAACGAGGAGAGTGAACGAGAAAGTGAGAGAGAGAGAGAGAGAATCAAAAAAACAAGAGCAAAGCTCCGGTGAGGACGCCGCTTTCCCTCGGCGGTACAGGAAGTATTCAAGTATCACACGCTCACACGCCACTTCGTATTTCTCAAGCAGAGAAATTACCAAGATAGCGCCCACCAATTTGCGCCGCTATTTAACAGTGGAACAGGCAGGCAGGAATCAAATCCCGTCCGCCCGCGATCCCGCATTACCACCCCCCCCCCCCCTGCAAAATCTCACTCTGAACTCAGTTCAACACTTGCGAGCCCTGTAGCACTAACGTCAACACCAGTCGATTACAAATGGCTGAATAGCTATACGCTATCACGCTATCATGACGCAAAAATGTAACGTTAACGAGTTGACTTTAAATAGGCTAATACAATGGTACCTATCAATAGTACCTTCTATAAAAACGTAAATGTTAAGTCCTGTCAAATACTACCACATACTTCAGTTAAATCATATCAAAACAGCTCAGCCCGCTTGCTCCCGTCTTGAGAGGCTGCGGCGGCTGGTTGACGCTCTTCTTTCACGTGATTGGTTGATACTTCACCAGCGCGGCTCGCGGTTGTTGCGCAAGTTCTACTTTGGAACAGTCACAGCAGAGCAGTCGCTCTGATCCACAGACACGGGACTAGACTACTGGACTAGACTACTGCGCACCAGGACGGCCGTACAGCCCACCACGCGTCACTAGCGCTGTTTACTCTGGAGCTTCGACAGGGGCACAAAGGCCACCTTGGCCGCAAGTTGAACATGTTTTCACAGGGCACCAAGGCCAAAGTGCGGGGCAACGGCGGCCATGGCCGTCATGGCCGTCGTGAAATTCCCACCCTGACCTGCGCTCTTGGACCAGGGGAGGTGTTACTCACCGTGGGCTCCCCAGGGCCAGGGTGGTAGGAGGGCGGGGGGGCGGCTGGCCCTCCGGGAGGGGGGTGCTGCATCTCTGGCGTTGCCTGAAAACAAAGAGGAGTTCATTTTTAGCTAAATGAATACAGGCCCAATTAAACTTAATTAAGCTGTAGCAGGTGGAGTTGGTGTTTCCTATTGGTGGTGTTACCTGTATGGAGATTGAGGTATGGGTGGTGTTACCTGTATGGATGTGTGAGTATTGTTACCTGTAGGGAGGTGTGGGCGGTGTTACCTGTAGGGAGGTGTGGGTTTGGGGGTGTTACCTGTAGGGAGGTGTGGGCGGTGTTACCTGTAAGGAGGTGTGGGTGTGGGGGTGTTACCTGTAGGGGTGTGTGGGTGGTGTTACCTGTAGGGAGTTGGAGGTGTGGGGGTGTTACCTGTAGGGAGGTGTGGGTGTGGGGGTGTTACCTGTAGGGAGGTGTGGGCGGTGTTACCTGTAAGGAGGTGTGGGTGTGTTACCTGTAGGGGTGTGTGGGTGGTGTTACCTGTAGGGAGGTAGAGATGTGGGTGGTGTTACCTGTAGGGAGGTGTGGGTGGTGTTACCTGTAGGGAGTTGGAGGCGTGGGGGTGTTACCTGTAGGGAGGTGTGGGTGTGGGGGTGTTACCTGTAGGGAGGTTTGGGCGGTGTTACCTGTAGGGAGGTAGAGATGTGGGTGGTGTTACCTGTAGGGAGTTGGAGGTGTGGGGGTGTTACCTGTAGGGAGTTGGAGGTGTGGGGGTGTTACCTGTAGGGAGGTGTGGGTGTGGGGGTGTTACCTGTAGGAAGGTGTGGGCGGTGTTACCTGTAGGGAGGTAGAGATGTGGGGGTGTTACCTGTAGGGAGGTTTGGGCGGTGTTACCTGTAGGGTGGTGGAGGTGGAGGCCTTCTGCTTGAAGATCTTTTTCCTGCAGCAGCAGCAAATGCCGGCGGGGATGCCCAGCAGCAGCAGGAGGGCCAGGAGGGGGTTCCCACTGCTGCTGTCATGGTGGTCTGGAACCCGTGCACAACATTAGCATTAGCTCCTCAAAGGATCCACACCTGATCGTAGCGTAGCATAGCGGTAGCCCTAGCATCCGGTGACACCCTCTGTTAGCTTTTTATTGTTTCAAAATATAGAAGACAGAGACAGAGACAGAGAGACAGAGAGACAGAGAGATATAGTAATACCGGTGAGGTCCATGCGGGTGATGGAGACCACGCGGTCTCTGCGGTCCCTAAGGGTGTAGTGGCCCACATCGCTGGTGTTCACCTCCCGGATCTCGATTTTCTTGGACTGCACCTTGACCCGGTCCCAGTAGTCCGGCAGGTCCTGGCTCACAGTTGCCCCGTCACGCACCTCAACACAACCACATACACAACCTCAACACAACCACATACACACAGAAGTATACAGATACCTCAACACAACCACATACACACAGAAGTATACAGATACCTCAACACAACCACATACACACAGCAGTATACAGATACCTCAACACAACCACATACACACAGAAGTATACAGATACCTCAACACAACCACATACACACAGTAGTATACAGATACCTCAACACAACCACATACACACAGAAGTATACAGATACCTCAACACAACCACATACACACAGAAGTATACAGATACCTCAACACAACCACATACACACAGAAGTATACAGATACCTCAACACAACCACATACACACAGAAGTATACAGATACCTCAACACAACCACATACACACAGCAGTATACAGATACCTCAACACAACCACATACACACAGAAGTATACAGATACCTCAACACAACCACATACACACAGTAGTATACAGATACCTCAACACAACCACATACACACAGAAGTATACAGATACCTCAACACAACCACATACACACAGTAGTATACAGATACCTCAACACAACCACATACACACAGAAGTATACAGATACCTCAACACAACCACATACACACAGAAGTATACAGATACCTCAACACAACCACATACACACAGCAGTATACAGATACCTCAACACAACCACATACACACAGTAGTATACAGATACCTCAACACAACCACATACACACAGAAGTATACAGATACCTCAACACAACCTCAACACAACCTCAACACAACCACATACACACAGAAGTATACACAACCTCAACACAACCACATACACACAGAAGTATACAGATACCTCAACACAACCACATACACACAGAAGTATACAGATACCTCAACACAACCACATACACAACCTCAACACAACCACATACACACAGAAGTATACAGATACCTCAACACAACCACATACACAACCTCAACACAACCACATACACACAGAAGTATACACCTCAACACAACCACATACACACAGAAGTATACAGATACCTCAACACAACCACATACACAACCTCAACACAACCACATACACACAGAAGTATACAGATACCTCAACACAACCACATACACAACCTCAACACAACCACATACACACAGAAGTATACAGATACCTCAACACAACCACATACACACAGAAGTATACAGATACCTCAACACAACCACATACACAACCTCAACACAACCACATACACACAGAAGTATACAGATACCTCAACACAACCACATACACACAGAAGTATACAGATACCTCAACACAACCACATACACAACCTCAACACAACCACATACACACAGAAGTATACAGATACCTCAACACAACCACATACACAACCTCAACACAACCACATACACACATAAGTATACACCTCAACACAACCACATACACACAGAAGTATACAGATACCTCAACACAACCACATACACAACCTCAACACAACCACATACACACAGAAGTATACAGATACCTCAACACAACCACATACACAACCTCAACACAACCACATACACACAGAAGTATACAATACCTCAACACAACCACATACACACAGAAGTATACAGATACCTCAACACAACCACATACACAACCTCAACACAACCACATACACACAGAAGTATACAGATACCTCAACACAACCACATACACACAGAAGTATACAGATACCTCAACACAACCTCAACACAACCACATACACACAGAAGTATACAGATACCTCAACAC